>KZ063036.1:71450-84068 GCA_002091835.1 Anopheles maculatus
AAACATAATGAACGTTTGCTGACTAGAAAAATCATTAGACAATGTCATTAAAATCACAATAACAATAATCCAGCAAGTTTTTTACTCTTTTAAGACACTTGGACAATAAATTTAACATCCTACCATTCGCCACGAAGGAAACCCCAGAAGCGAAACGCAATCAAGGTATTCTCTTTTTTCCAATTATAGTTTCGCTCTTTTCACAGATTTCTCAAATCCTGACCTGCCCTCTTTTTCATGGAGGTCAACCATTTAATCCCGTGCACAGGTGCACATCGTCCCACTACCTGTTCGCTTCCTGTACACGGTACAAACCAAGAACAAAAAACCCCCCCGAGAACAATACTGCTCTACTTCCGGTCCCTGCCAACGCTTTGCCATTATTTCGAGCCAGGATGCACCACCGGATGTGTTCGCCATCATCCGGCATTGCGTTGCAAGTGCATTGAAATTGCAATCGGCAAAACGATTCTTCAGGTGCGACACCGGCACGCGCTTTTGTTATTCGTACATCCTTCCAGCCCGGTCTGCAATAACAACAAAATGAAAATCTGTTCCACAAAAAAAAAAACGGAACTAAGCTTAGCTGAAATGAAGGTGAGGGAGGTTAAAAATAGAACACAAAAATCAGACGACGAATGAGCGGACGAAGAAAAAAAAGAAACGGAAGGATATAAACCGAGTCGACAAAAGAAACACGCAAAAACGATCGAGACACACAGTAAGGGAAAGGAAGAAGCGAAAAATCAAACACCCAAAAGAAGAGCACCAAACATATAAAAACCGTTTAGTCATTTCGGAATCCATAATCGGAGAACGGAGAAGAAGTAGAAAAGAGAACGAAAATAGAAATAAAATCCAGTTGTGTTTCAGTTTTAGCAATTTTCTTGTGTCACAATTTTATTTTGCTTTATGACGCGCTCGGTCAATGTTTTTCTTAGCAACCGTTTAGTCATTTCGGAATCCATAATCGGAGAACGGAGAAGAAGTAGAAAAGAGAACGAAAATAGAAATAAAATCCAGTTGTGTTTCAGTTTTAGCAATTTTCTTGTGTCACAATTTTATTTTGCTTTATGACGCGCTCGGTCAATGTTTTTCTTAGCCCGCTAGGAGAGTTGTATTTGTGGGCCGCTACTGCAGCTGGTTTCGTGTTGTGCTTAACTAACTTACTGCACTACCAAACAAGAGTTTTTTCACCCGCCTTCTTACACGCTAGGATGTGTCTTTAATAGTAAAGAAAACAAACAAAAATATATTAAGCTGTCAACCTAAAGCCTACCATCTTAACGAACTACTACCGTGTATGGTTTTCTTTTCCTAGTTTTGCTACCATCTTTTAAATGCAAGTTGCTGTTGTTTTGCTTCCTTCCTCTATGTACACATTGCGAGCTAAACGAGCTCTTCTTCTGCGATAGCTTAACATTAGAAAGAAAAAAATAGTGAACTTATTTGTGTCATTTCTTCTGCTCTCTTATTATCTAGTTTCCGTTTTTCTTCTCCCGTTTTTTTAACACTGCGCTAACAAGTAGGACTAACAAAAATGCACACTCTCTTCCTTTAGTTCGTTGGTTACTGATTTTGGAAATTTATTCTTAAAGGCACTTTTTGCATAAAGAATTTGTAAAGTTTTTTTTTTTTTAATTGTATATGTAGCAAAAACATAAAAAGGCAAATCTGTGTATGGCGTGCTTATTGTGATGTTTTTCTATTCCTCTTTTTTTTGTTCAAGAAATGCAAGAAAGAAAAAAACGGACATTGAGATCTTCTTATTGTGTACTAGCGAGAGAAATTTTGTAAAAAAAACAGAAAAACAAACCCCTAAACATAATTAACGTACGCGAAACTAAGTAGGGAAATGTTGAAGAACGTTACGATGAAACTAAATCCGGTTTGGAAAGAAGAAAAAAGTAAGTAAATTCCACTAAAAAAAAAACTAAAAACTAAAAAAAGAAGGTGACTAGTTTGGAACAGTTGTTTGTGTCTCATTTGTTGTATGTAAATTCAACCCGAAAAAAAATCATAATAACTTTCCTTCTGGTTTTAGCTATTTCGAAAATAAATAAACTTACTAAAGTAGAAAACAATTTTTTCTTCCACTGTCACGGTCTGTCACCGTTCAAATTTTTTGACGTAAACCACACAACACCCGTGTACAGAACACGAATACCTCTCATCTACCTCGATCAGTCTCTCGTTGGTTGTTGTTGTTCTGTTGCTTTTGTTTTTGGAAAGGGTTGCATTCACACACACACACAGTTTTCTCGAAGGCACACACACACACCCACACTCACGCACACTTGGAGTACTCTCTAGTACACCGCAATGTTACCACCGTGCGGTAACACGGTCGGGATGAAGCTATCCTCCGAGATGTTACACGACGATCTTCTTATTGTGTACTAGCGAGAGAAATTTTGTAAAAAACAGAAAAACAAACCCCTAAACATAATTAACGTACGCGAAACTAAGTAGGGAAATGTTGAAGAACGTTACGATGAAACTAAATCCGGTTTGGAAAGAAGAAAAAAGTAAGTAAATTCCACTAAAAAAAAAACTAAAAACTAAAAAAAGAAGCTGACTAGTTTGGAACAGTTGTTTGTGTCTCATTTGTTGTATGTAAATTCAACCCGAAAAAAAATATTAACTTTTCTCCTGGTTTTAGCTATTTCGAAAATAAATAAACTTACTAAAGTAGAAAACAATTTTTTCTTCCACTGTCACGGGTTCCATTTTTTCACCCTTTTTTTTTGACGTAAACCACACAACACCCGTGTACAGAACACGAATACCTCTCATCTACCTCGATCAGTCTCTCGTTGGTTGTTGTTGTTCTGTTGCTTTTGTTTTTGGAAAGGGTTGCATTCACACACACACACACAGTTTTCTCGAAGGCACACACACACACCTACACTCACGCACACTTGGAGTACTCTCTAGTACACGGCAATGTTACCACCGTGCGGTAACACGGTCGGGATGAAGCTATCCTCCGAGATGTTACACGAATCTGCGATTGTGGTCTATCCGATCGCGTTAGCGATGGGACAGGCGATCCAGCCGTACTGCTACCACCCGACCCACCAGGACAGCCCGATTCCGCATGCTTCGTTAGCAGCGGTAGGCGCGAGAACGATTTCGTACACGTCGGACACTTGAACCGCTTCACGTCTTCGTGCGTTTGCTGGTGAGCGCGCAGATTCGAACGGTCGGCAAACGCGCGCGAACACAGCTTACAGACGAACGGTTTCTCCCCGGTGTGGGTACGGATGTGGCCTTGCAGTAGCCAGGGCCGCGAGAACGCTTTGTCACAGTGCGTACACTTGCAGGGTAGCGTGTGCGTGCGGATGTGCATCTTCAGCGCACCGAGCGTTTTGTACGGTTTGTCACACTCCTTGCAGACGAACGTTTTCTGCGCCTGATTGCCTTCGGCCGCTGGACAGTGGAACTGTTGGTGCTTCGACAGCCCGGAGTAGGTGGAGTACGATTTGCCACAGTCCGGACACTGGTAGCGTGGTGCACCGGTAGCGTTGGGTGCTGATGCTCCCTTCTCTCCCTCACCGCCACCCTTCTTCTGGATGTTCGAGCTCGAGGTAGACTTTTCCGTCAGGATCGACGAACAGCCGGACGAGGACGAAAGCGAGGTACTGTTACCGTTGGTGACGCTCAGGCTGTTGTTGTTCTCCTCCGAATCGGCTCCCGGACTGGCGGGTGCTGACGAGGAGATCGGCGACAGGGAACGGCCACGCGACGAAAGGTACGAGTTGAACGAGGTATGGCTGGAGGCGGGCGACAGCGATGGATGGTCAGCAACGGACGACATCATCAGATGATGGTGGTGGTGGTGGTGGTGTGCCGGATGATGCAGTGGGTAAGGCATGTAACGGTGTTGCGCCCGAACGAACGCCGACTCCGGCTTGATGATGTTGTTGTTCTGGTTGAGGCGCAACTCGGCAGGATAGGCCGGAACCACCATCGATGGTGGTGGCGAAAGCGAGTGACGATCGGGGCGGAAGAGGTGCGTCGGTGAGGCGGAAGGACTGCCGGAGGTATCGTGCTGGCCGGCACTGTACGGTGACAGAGGTTCCGAGCGTGGTGGCGAGATCTGACTGTGGTGCGGATGTAGATGATGGGTGTGGTGGTGGTGTAGCGGAAGGCCGGCCGGATGCTGGGGTGGCTGTTGGCTTTGCTGGTGATGGTAGGCACTGTAGAAATCGGCCGGATATGGCAACGGGTACGGGAATCCGGGGTAGACCGCTGGGAATGCTGAGGCGGGAGATCGCGAACCGGCGTAGTACATCGAGGGCAGCGAACCGTAGGTCGGTGTCGGGATCGAGAGAGGCGATTTGGTATCACTGGGTGCAGGGGAGGAGGAGGGTGGCGGCGTAGGCAGAGTGTCCTCCGCCTTGATCACGACCAGCTCGGGCGATTCCGAGCGGGCCTTCTTCTTCATGGACTTCATCGAGAGGTCCTGCGGTTTGGTGCTCAGGTTTTCCGGTTCCATCTCACCGTCTGAGTCTGCAGAGAAGGAAGCACAACAGAAACGGGACAACGTGTTAGTTATGGGACACAGAGAGAGCTCCAGAACATCACCACCGAAATGGAACAGAATTCCTTGGAAAAGATTTTATTGTTGGAAAGCAAAGAATAATTACCATTTTTGAGTGCGTCCTCCTTGGACATGAAGACGGGACGCTTCTTGAGCGGACAATTGCTGTAGTTTTTCTGCATGATCGATGTTGGCATGGTGTTCCGACACGAGAGAACACTCACACACGCGTACGCACGCACTTCCGAACACAAAATCACAAGTTCAAGCCACACAGGACTATGAATAGATTTTCGAGAGCTACGCTGGCTACACGCACACAGAACTTTGGATGTGCTGCTTTTTTCGCACAAACACACTGGCACCAGGACACACAATGCAGTTGATTCTTCACTTTATAATCTTCCGGTGCTGTCACGTATTCCAGGGCTGTTTTAGTTCACTTTTCCATCACATTTGCGTTTTCCCGTTTGCTTCTGGTTTGTTTTTGAACACAGTGTAATCCTTTTGTCACGTTGTTCTCAGCAGCGCAAAAACCACACTCACACTTTGAACTGTATCTTTTTTTCTTCACAAAACTAACGTCTTTAACATTTTCTCTGCTGCTGTCGTGCTTTTGTTGTTTTTTGGCGAAACACAATTCATTCACACACACACAAAGTTGCAAGCAAATGACAGTACCGGGGGGGATGAAATTTTTTGCTTCCACAAAAATGGATCGTCAACCGACACAGATCCTAACGCTTGGAGGGTGTTAACCGAAGTGTTAGCTCAATCCGGACGATCGCTCTTATTTATAGGCGATCGGTACGCTCGGGTGCGCACGCATTCCTGTCGTGCTGGGTTCGGGCACGACCGCACTACAGAAAAAGGGGCGGAGCTAAGGGTTGCAAGCGCACGAACCGTAGATTGAGCTAAATTTTGAGCTCTCCAGCTGGTGCGGCCGGTGTGTCACTCACGCAGGTAGATCAATTGTAACAGCGAATCGATTCATTCTGCTCTTTTATTTTATTTATTTATTTTGATTCTTTTTTACGTTTAAAAGATTAAAATATTTCTTACAATTTTTTCTAAATCGAAGGGAAAATATTAAACAAGAAACGCAATTTGCTACTGAGTGTCTCTTGTTCTTCAACCGTCATTTGCACCGGTCGCGCGTGAGTGCCACGGTAAGGTGTGAACTCAAAAGTAGCTCAGTTTACGATCGTGCGCACCCTCGGCGAGTGTAAACACTCTTCGGGAATTTCCCTCCCCGTGGTGCATCTCGGGGTGGGGATAACCCTGCGCTCTGGCCTGCTCACACCCGCACGCACTCTCACTCACACGCAGGTGTTTGCGCCGTTCTTCTCCTGCGACAGCCGTGCTCGGGGTGCGTTCGGCGACCGTATTTCCCCCACCCTAAACACACTGCGGGCAACAGACCCGAACGCACACCCGGTGCGCCCGGTGCGTATGAGCAGGACCGGAACGACCGGTGCGCACACAGTTCAGAGCGGGTGCACATTTGGTTGTTTTTGGTTGCTTTGCGTTATGCTGCGGCCCTCGGTGCACTATGGAACGCGCTGGAATTTCCTGTGCATCTTGTGATGTTCGACCGGCTGGCCGTACCGTTCCCCGGTGCTGGTGTTGTATTTTGTATTTTTAACTCAACGTTCGGCATGACATTTTCCCCGTATCTTCCGGAAGCATTTTAAAAGGAGAATACATTTTTTGATTAACTTAAACTCATAAAGAGACAATTCTTTTAAATAATATTTCTAAATAATGTTTCTAATAATTAATATCGCACCGAGCCAACACACGATTACAGCTGCTTCTATAGGGCAACGAAAAATCATAACCCAAAAAGCAATTCAAACGCTCTAAATAGAAAAAAGAAGCAACGCATCGCTCCGCTCGTCACCCTTAATCCGGTGCAGCTTGTGTCCCTTCGGGGTTGCATTGCGCCAGTTGTGCCAGCTGGTATCGGTGCTATGTGTGTGCTTTACGTGTGTAAGGATCTCGCAGTTCGTTCCATCTCATTCTCCCTCCGGCTTTTTCGGGCTTTTTGGGCTTTGGAAAAGTGATCGTTTGCGCTACCGTTAGCAAAAAAGGATATGATATTCCTAGAACTGTGTACAGTGCGCGGTCCTAGATTAATCTTCCACTTTGCCTTTATTCCCTTTCTCCGGTCCCTCTGTCCCTGGTTTCATCCATCGGTATCGGCTGACAGGATTGCTCTTAATCTGATAGCATCCAACCATCCATCGACTCGCGTTTCTACGGGACCCCCACACCACGAGCAACTCCGGTTCCGTTTCATTTAACCTTTCAACTGGTACGTGACTACAGTCGGAAACATTTTGTGAAAACGTAACAGTGTGACGCATGTTACACGAGTTTGCGGAAGTAATAACACATCGAGAACGCCTCGCTAGGTTTGAAATGATGAATGTTTTGCCAACGCTTTTCGGGTGGTTACATTTGTTCGCTTGCCTGAGGATGGTTCTGAGACATGTACTTGGTGTTTTAAATACATTTTATGCTCTTTTGGTGACTAAATAGCACCCTTAGGCTCTAGAAATACCCTTAAATGATTTGGATTTGATATGAAACCGAGAGAAAAGACATGAGACTTCGTTAAGATCGTCTAATATGAGCTGCAAATTCATTTATCTACCTCTTAAAAACCAAACAATTTTATTGAACAAATACTTTGGTTCTACAAAGAATAGATTTTCATTAAATATGGATTGAGCTATTCGTGCTTTGGATTATTTTGATTTTTTTTAAATATTGTTTAAATTTATTCATTCACTATAATTCACAGCATTATAGTTTTAACGCCTAATATTCTAAAGACATATTTGTCATTATTAGTTTTATAAACCAAAATTTTAGAGACAGTCGTCATTTGAAAATATATCATAAATGATTATAAATTCTCCCATGAAGCTTCTTTACTTGAAAAAAATTAAATTTTCTAATGTTGTTCTTCAATATCCAAAGCTATTAAATCTTTATAGGTGGATGGGAGTTTACTAAGATCGTATAGCATGAACCAAAGTTATTTTATAATCTATTTTAAAATCTATTTCTACTTGTTCTACTCTCAATCGTATATCGCTATTTTAAAATAATTATTTACTATGAACCAATGTAAGCCAAACTTATAAATCTTAATATATTTAACTTATGGCATTTCCATCTTTTAGTTACTGTTACTAGCTCGATGGGACTCAATTAAGATTTTGTATTATGAGCTGAAGCTATTTTACAAACTTCATTTCCATTTCTTACTTGATTAATATCTAACTTAAGGTACTTTTTCATCCTAAATATTGCCATTTTGTTGTCATATTTTCCAATGCACAGTAGATGGGACTTAATAAATATTGTGTATTATGAACCAATGCAAGTCCAGTTGTGAATCTGATTGTCAACTTTCAAGTTAAAATGATTAAATGTCCTACTTGTTGTTCCTAGCTCAGTGGGAGTTTATTAAGATCGTTTATTATGAGCTGATACAAGCAAAAGTTATCTTCTCCCAATTTTATATAAACTTATGTTTATATAAAATAATTAAAATAGTTGAAACATATGCTTTTAAAGTATAAAATAATGTTTTTAAATCCATATTTCCTTTTCCTACTTGTTACCCTCCAACGGCTAATGCTATTCCACCCAAAACTAAGCCCTACTTGCTGTAGTCATCCTCCTCTCTTAGTTTCCACCCTATCCAAAAGCACACCTTTTACCCGAAAATCGCCATCCACCAATTCATCCTGACTGATCCCTTTGGTACACACCTTTACACCGAGCCAGCCTGTACAGAAAAAGCAGGCAGAATTTTCCAAAAACGCGCACATTCAACTGTGGAAGTTATTTCCGCACCACGGTGTACCCTTGAACTTCCCGGTTTGTTGGAAAGCAAATGCCCAAAGCACGGAACGGCAATCCGACACCGGCATCCAGCGCCGTGGACCAGCGCCCTAGGACAAAGCACCGGCCTCTCGGTACACATGCACAACGACGATCAAGGGATGGGCGATGGGCTATTAGAGGGATGCTTGATCGTGCGTTGATTAAGCGTATGGTACGGTGAGTAAGGCACAGCGGAAACAATACAGCGGGACGAGAACAGGGCGCCCCTTTTTGGGCGATCTGGTCGGGATGCACTTCCTCGCAACTGCATCTGTCGAGATTTTATGCCGCTTTAAAGCCCAATCTTTGTTGCGATCCGGTTATAACGATCCTGTCTGCTGGCTTTTTTTTCCCAAATGGTGATTTACTTGAAGTTCACCTTTCCTCATCAAACGGTGGCAATAGTGTGAGGCGCTACACCCGAGGGTTGTACGCTAGCCATCTCCAGATGATTCTGGTCGGTCAGTTGCTAAGGTGGAAAGATTGGATGCACATTTCTTAAAGACCCCTGCCTGTCTGCCAGGATACTCCTGGCACCGTGACTCGGTACATTACCTCGGTCCTGCCGATCGAATCCAAGGATCCCCTGTTGGGTATTGCTGTTTGAGGAATCGACCAGGAGGAAAGAAATGAAAAACCGCACCGTTTCATTCTTCTGTAACGATTTTTCCCTGGCACATCCCCTTCGGTACATTGTCAACCACTTCGTAACGGTCAAAGATGCGTTTTTCTTAGCGCAAATAAGAAGGAACTGTCGGCAAGATTTCGCTTTCCTAGAACCCCTAGAACACACCCCTGCAAGCTGTGCCGGCTGTGCCTGCTGGTGGTGTTGATGCCCGGACGGTATTGTTCTCCAAGGCACTCCGCTTTTTCTTGCATCGAATCAATCGCCGAGCAGATGAACGGTCTTACAGAGGCCAAAAAGGGACGCGAAAAAACATCCACACACACACAATACGCCTTGGCCAGAAGAAAAAGATCCCGATGATCCAGTGTGTGTCCTGGCGCAGAGTGAAGCAAAAAAAACCGGTGGAAAGGTCGTGTGGCACGGCAGCATGCCAATCACCTGCTTTCATTTTTCTTTTATAGTTTTTGCAAACCTAAAAAAACCCAGAACGGCGCGCAGAAGCAGCGACTACAGCAGAAATCCAATCAGAAGGTGGTGCGAACCAGTGCGCATGACCGGCAACCAGCCACCATCGGATTGGCAGTTTTGGCGCCAAGTCTCGGTTTAGCCGCGTGTCGCTTCATTCAAATCACTTGTCTCGCGCGGTGGTTGAACTGCGTCAATATTTGCATGGAATTCGCACTTCCGGATGAGAGCGTGTGGTTTTACTACGGTGCCGGTAGAACATGTGTTTGGGTTTGAATTTTCCTGGAAAGAAGATAAGATTGATGTGAGCTACATATGATTCGTGCGACGATGTTCTTGAGGTGATAGACGATATAGATCCAACATCGGCACCTGGTGGATGTTCGAACGTCAATCGCTTCCGGTCATAATGATAAGTGTAAGTGGTTGCATCTGCTTGGATAGTTGAAGTTGAGACGGGTTTCTCTAGTATTCTTCTTTCGTCTAAGTCTAGTTTTTCTTATCAAATAGATTACATGTTCTATTTCTAACGAGAAGTTGATTAGTTAGCGTTTTTCTACTTTTTTTTCTATTTTTTAGAGCGTTTAAATAATTTTATAGATAAAAATTAATCATTTTTTCAATTTTCATTTTATCTTATATCATCGATGTAATAATATTTGCTTTTTTCTACACCAGTATCGCTTTTAACAGCTTCATTTTCTTATATGAATGAATATAACATTTAATAATTCGTATACTTTAATATTTTTCTTACTGACTTAAAAATCTTTTGTTTATTTTTCATGACTCTACTTTCATTTTCTATTATTTTATAATTTAAAGCTAAATACACATATCAGTTTTTTATATTTTCATAGCATGTTTGTTGAAATTTCTTTTGTTTTTGTCAAGTTTTATTGATTTTAGATATGTGATACCCTTATTTTCTTAAAGAATTTTATGCTTTAAAGAAGTGATTAAGCAATTACAAGTTATTTACTTTTGTTTATTTTTTGGTTTGTTAAAAAAATATTTGTAACACATCAATTTATATAAACTTTTCTACCATAATCATTGGTTATTCTGAACTCTTAGCACCTTTTCATGTTTCATAATTGTTGTGCCAATATTTAAAAGTTAAATAACTTTACCTTAATTCAATAAGTAATTTATTGAACTTTTTATGCATTTTAAAGAACTGTTTCAGTGTTAAATCTTTCACATGTTTTATTTATTATTAAATAAAAAGCTCATGTTTGTTCTTCAAATGCTTTTAACTGAATTATTATTTTATTTTTAGTGATTTAAAATGGATTTTTTATATGAACACATCAATCATCTACTTTTTCATATCTATTTTTAAATTCATTTGTCATTAAAAAGTAGTTAAAAATAGAATATATAAAAAATTGAAAACAGATTTTAATATTGATCCTTTTAAACGATTTATCTTTTTATAATTGAACTTCGTTAATTGTTAATTGGTTTTTTAAAATACAAAATACCTTAAAAATACTTATTACTTTTCACTAAATTATGGTTAAGCTTCTAGTAATGAAAATAAAACATTCTTTTGAACTCTTTGGATAAGTAAAGCATCAAATACAGCAACTGTAAACCATCCTTCTGAAGCCCCAAACAACAGAATAAGGTGCCAAACGGAATGATCGGGGTTTTAAATAGGTTTAAAAATAGTCGTACGATATACTGATAGCTTTGGATGTAGCTACTCTGGTATTTTGCTCAATAAATACGTTTATTCTTATATTCTGGGGGGTCATATTACTGATGAGCAATATTTTGTTTTGTTTTTTGCTAATGTGTTAATTATGTCTGTTTTATTTGTTTTATTCTTCACTTTCATTTTGTATTTATACTATTGTTTCTTCAGTTTAATATTTTTATTTTATGATAATTAATTTGTATAACCAACTCAAAACGACCTTTTACAAATAAAAATTATTTTTATTTAGAAACTATTTAATAAACTTTGAATAAAATTAACTATTTTATTATTGATTCTAGACATGTCTGTTCTCTTGTTATTTCTTGTTATTTTTGTTTTGTTATTAGTTTCTTTCAAACATTGTTTTTAAGCTTATGATCTATACTTATTTGATTAAAATTACATCAAAACGAGCGCTTAGTATTTTGTTGCTGTAATATCTTTTGTCTTTTCTAATTTTTTGCTATACCTTTTCGTGTGATTTTAGTTTCTGTATCAACATTTACTTATTTGTGTTATTTTTTCAAATACTGGGTTGATTTGCTTAAGCTTTTCTGTCTATTTATTCATTTGTGATTTTTTTGTTTTAATGCATTATTTTCGTGTTTAAATTATATTGATTTTCAAGTGATAGAAAACAAAAACTTCTTACTACGTGCGAGGTTAACTAACTCCTTAGAGCAAGTCTTTACTTGTTTAATTCTTTATAGTATTGCTGTTGTGTATTATTTAACTTCATCCTTTTTTTTGTCCACTTACCTACATTTATAATGTTCACTTGTTCAATCAATTCTGTTTGTCTATTTTTATATTAAAGTAATTAGATAAATCATGTTTCAAATGACTTTAGTTTTGATTTCTTTGTTCTTTATATAACATTTATTAGGAATGTCTAAGAAGATAAGAAGGACTATTTTGCATAATATTTTTGTTTAAAATATTTTTTACAGGCTTAAGTTTATTATAAAAATTGTTGGCAGAAAATTTCGCATACAATGTGCGATAATGTATTGATACGAAGGAACCATAAAGCCCAACACCACCGTTGTCGGAAATTGGGCTAACCTAGAATACGAGGAATTGTTTTATCCCGTATCAGCGGGTTAAGACCAATTTATTTCCTGGCGCGTCTACCGTACGACACCTATCCACACAGGCTCAGAACACTAACGAGCAGTGCAAAACATGCCGGTAAAGCAGACCAGAAAACTACAACAACAAAAAAGAGGCATCAAAAACCTGGCCACCAGCAGCTTCCGTGCGCGTACGGGAAGGTGCATAGCGCACGCAGAGAACATCACCAAACCCTTTCCATCCGTACACCAGATACACGATCCCGGGGAATTGACGAACCGAACAACGTGAATG
>KZ063037.1:13256-26677 GCA_002091835.1 Anopheles maculatus
TAGGAAATATTAATATGTGTATAATAATAGTATCCTCCTTTTTGTCTGGTACTAAAAAATATAGGTGTATGTATATGTATATGCTCCATTTCGTGGCCGTGGCCAACCTTCTGCGACTACTGCTGTTCCATATCCACCGCTGTGTGCTAGTATGCTAGTAGTAGTAGTAATAATGGTAATTAATAGTAGTTGTGTAGTGTAACATTCGTGCGCTGCGCGATCTTTTGCTGGCGCTGGCTTTGGAAAGCTCGACGCTCGATCGCTGTTTTGTGCATATCCGAAGTCCGAAGGAAAGTTTGTACCACACGTAGGCATACTTGGACACGTGGGACACCGTTTCTGGGGATGAAAATTCCACTAGCTTCACAATGCCGGAACGGGAAAGGATAAAAAAAACGCACAAGAGTACCAACATACCCTCACACACTGCCACCAGTCTTGCGTTCAGTGTTCGTGCGCGTGTGTGTGTGTGTGTGTAAGTGTGCGAGCGAGCGAATGTTGTCTAGGAACTCACTTTACACTCGAAAATCGGTCCGTCAATGGGTCAATGGTGTAGTGTAGAGATGGGAAGAATATTTGGCTACTGTTTCGTTGGTTGGTTGGTTGGCTGGTCTGTGTGTGTGTGTGTTTTGGTTGGCCATCATCCATCCGTCGTCGGTTTACTTCGCATGTCCATTGCTCAGCACGGCCGGCAACACGTTCGCCTGCTGGACGGCCGCATTCAGCGCATCGATCTCCTTCTTCAGGAACGCATTGCTGCTGCTGGTGGTGGTCGTGGCGTTACCATTGTTGCCGGTGTGAATGTTACTGTTGCCATCGGCCGCATTTCCATTACCGTTCATGCCCGCCAGCAGTCCCCCGGGCAGCCCACCGTGCGCCTTCCGTGGAATGTACAGACCACCGTTCGTTTCGTCCGGCATGCGCATCAGATCGTCCTTCAGCTCGACGAACCCGGTCACCGTCTTGTCGATAAAGTCCTCGATGTTGCGCGTCTCCTGCTCGAGCTTCTCCTTGATACGTTCGCGCGTCAGCTTCGCACCGCTCTTGCCGTTGGCGGTCGAGGTGGCGCTGCTGAAGGTGTTGCTGGTGGTGGTAATGGTGGTGGCACTGTTGTTGTTATCCTCTTCGGACAGGAAATCGTCAGTCTTTTTGTGGTTGCCATTGATGGTGGTGGTGATGCTGGTGGTTAGACAGAACGGGTCCACTATATCGTGGACCACCTGCTGCTGCTGGGAGCAGTCGACGGAACTCGGATCACTTCGGCGACCATTTTCGGCGCCCCGAAATCGCATCCCCCCGCTGCCATTAGCGCTTTCCATCGCTTGCACGGGTATGGTGGCCCCGATCGGTTTCAACAAACTGCGCCCCTCCGACTCATCCGTACGCCGACTGCCGACGTTGGCCGTCGGTTCGTCCGTGTCGGCTTTAAGCTTGGTGCGCGAGCGGGCACTCGCCGACTGCCGGTTGCCCTCTCCCCGCGGTACGTATTTCGATAAAATAAACACAGTAATCAGAGCGACTAGATGAAGGCACATAAACACATTCAGGTACATACGAAGACTAGCCTTAAACTCGAGCAGCACGAACGGGAAGGTGGCGTAACCCATGAAGACGCGCGTTAGCAGACACGTCAGCACGTCGTAGAATACGCGCGACCCGGCCGAACCTTGGAACGCCGGTCGGAATAGTTTGCGAGCGATGCGAGCCGCCATCACGATCAGCGCACCGGTCGCGAACGTCATGTAGTAGCCGGGATAGAACCCGTGCCACAGTGCGCTCAGACTGAAGGTGAGCACCGTGCCGTAGCGCTTCGGCACACGCTCAAACACGACCATGCGCAGCCAACGGTTGGTGCCCGCGTTCCACGCATTGATGCAGTTGCGGAAGTTGGTGCCGAACTCAAACTCCAGCACCTGAATGTTGGACAGCATGTCCCAGCGGGGCGTAACGCCGTCCCGCTCGTCGTACCCGTTGAAGCCGAGCCCGGAGTTGTTGCAGATCGCGTCCGCCATCAGCCAGGCAAAGTAGTACTTGAATCGGACCGCCGTTGTGGCCATCATCATGTACCACAGGGAGTAGAAAAAGCCGGAACTCGCGATAAAGCCGTCATCTGCGAATGGAAAGCGTTTATTAGCCGGATTGAGCATACGGGCACGACGGGAAGGCTTCTTCGCACCTTTCATCGTTTTGATCGGATATATAGTAGCGAACTTGACGAAGATCAGTGCACACACCAGACTTGCAATCACCTTCTTTACGACCGCTTTCACTGGCGATGGTTCGTGAACGATCTTCTTCTCGATGTCGTACTTGGCCTGCAGATATTCAAACATCCCGGTTAGAATCAATCGTGCCCCGACACTCAAAACAAAACGACACTCACATTCGCCGATGTCTGCTTCATGATGTGACAGCCCTCGATAAAGTCGATGTAATCCTTGTAAAACACCAGCGGACCCGCCATCAAACCCTGGAAGTGTAGCGTGTAGGAGAAAAACTCGAGCGGCGACGGCAGTTTCCGGATGGCGTGCTGCTGCTGGCTCTGCGTTAGATCCTTCATTTCCCGCGTAAACCCATCGTGAATGCTGAACGCCAGGCTGGTCACCTTCTGCGTGATGATCATCAGCGGACCGGTAATGTCGAGCGAGTACGACCCATAATCGTAGTACTGCCGGTGTAGATGAATGCAGGATAGATAGAACAGTGCCACGACCATGACAAGCCTGAAAGTATGCAAAAGAATTAGGCGTTTGTTGCGACCGGGAACCGCCCTCTCTCTTACCGTTGAACAATCTGTGGGTTCTGTGTGCGTATGACGACATAGCAGACGGCGGGTAGACCGGCGATGTGGATCGCTTGCTGACCGAAGCAGAAGTAACCGAAGAACAGACCGATCACTAGCCCAATCGCGTGCCGGGTGCTGGCTGACACCTTGGACGGGTGCAGGTAGGACCGGAACGCTGACGCAAGAATCAGCGCCAGAAACTGTGTGATGAGGAAATTTACCTGCAATTGAAGAGAGGATGGATGGAGAGCAGATTAGCGATATTATCGTGATCGGAAATTCAAGTCATCGATGTGCTTAGGTAACCCAGGTTTTTTGACCTGGCAAACCCGGCTTAAAACTTCAAACATCAAATGTATACATCAAAAACCGTACAAGAAATTCTCTTACATAAGATCTACCACAATCATCAGTCACCGAGCATCAATATTATGGACTAGAATGGTAAACATATTTATGCACCAAGAACCCGTTGTCTGGAAGTAATTGCAATGAAGAATCTGCCCCCGCCAAACACATCCGCGTAAGCGGTAAAACAAAAGAATGCTCCACTTATCAATTTCACCAGTCTCGACCGGTTATTATCAGTGCCCAACGCAAACCAGACACAAACAAACTGATTGCGTGCCGTGGCTTTTAATACCCGGAGATAGTGTCTGTGTGTGGTGTGTTCATCGCGATAAGTTCAACGAGAGTTCGCGAATTGATGGTTCGCAAGCCAATCACGGCAAGCGCATGATAATCCGCGTGATCTCGTCTCATAAAGGCGCGGATTTGCGCGGGCAAAGGTGGAACACAATCAAGCTTGATGAGGATGGATGCGATGGACAAAGATGGCTGTTCCGGACACAGACGGGCTCGTTCAGGCAAGCGAATATAATCCAATTGTGAGGGGTTAAGCCAATTCAAGTGGTGGAATTATGTTGTTAGTACGCACCACTCGTCCTGATCGGGCCAGCTTCTTCTCTGGGACAGTGGCAGTGTGTGTTGATATGCCGAGCTCCAAAGATGTGGTTTATTATGCTTTAATTTGTACCTACAGCTATCATGACCCAGATTGCTTAATTCCTCCTAGTAGCAGGAACTTTGGATGGAGCTAGTTTAAAAAGCGCTCTTGGCATCCGAGCAAACAGAAACAAAATTTCTACGACTCACAACACCGGGGTACCATCTGGATGAAATTGGCAAGTGATGAAAACAAAATTCTAATCAAAGGCTTACGGCCGGATTTTTGGAACGGGAATCCGGGTCAAGGATTTAACGTTGGACGTTGGAACACTGGTCTGTTGGGTGTACGTACGTTTTTGTGCTCACGAAAGAGTTTCGTTTGCGGGTTTTACTATTGTGTTAAATAATTAGGTCATCTGAAAGGGACGCTTGAATTTGGCGCGGATCGGAAATCGGTGGCTCAATTAGTGGCGTGCAGATATTCGAGTCGTTTATTTGTCAAAACATAACCAAAAGGTTTTTTGGTTAGGAAATTTGTATCGAACCTCGAAAGGTAGAAACTAATGTCTGAGCTCATCATCATGCAACGCAAGTTGTTGCGCAAATCCAGTTCCTAGGCGTTGGCGTTACGTGTTTGCAACTAGAAAGAGAGAGCGAAAGAGCTCCCGCTAAGCACACGCTCCATGAAGTACTGGTGGATTAGATTTCTCCTCGCTTGCCGGCTGCTGGTACTGACCTTGACCATGAACCGTCGGTGGTACACGAACGATCGGTAAAACGGGTTTTAGAGAGCATTGCCTGGAAGGGACACTACAGCTCCCTTGTAGACAAGATGTCGATCTGTCCATATATTTACCGCTCCGATGTGATAACGCTGTAACGCCACCGGGAAGGCCGGTTTCGGCATACGGATGACGGCATCTCTAGCTCCAGACTGCATACAGGTGTAGCAGTTTAGCATGCGCAAAATCAGTGCTCTGGAGACCTTGGACGGTTCGTTGCGCACATAAGTAAGCACGTGCCTGAAAGCGAGGTTTCCGACCAGCTGCTGTTGCTGCAAGCAAAATGCATCGGCGCGTGCTCGGAGGAAGGTTAAGCGTTTGCCACCCCGACACCCTTGAGCCAGTAACAAAGATGACTCAGTTAGTATGCATAATTAAACCTAATGTGTTTTGTTTTTGCTAATTTTAGTAGTATAGATGACTTCCATGTTCATTAAATTAAATCGCTAAGAACAAACAAGATTATTGCCTTTTTTTTTGTTGCTTCTATTCAAACATGGATACAGAGCAAGCTGTCAAGTCCTTTAATTGCCAGTCGGCGTCAACTTACATATTTTATTACACCAAGCTCGACGAGATAGCCTCGTGTCCGTTGGAGCAGATCACCTTCAGCCGACTGGTGATCATCCAAACGCTCCATAACGATGATGGGGGGAGTTATGATGGAATATGTGTTCCCCTTCAAAGAATACGACTACACTACACAACACTAAAAACTGTCACTTGTACGGCTAAAAGCCAGAATTGCTCGCGCACTTTACCGGCTTACACCCCGACCAGCAGCCGGAAAAACATTATCGGGCAAACTGTTCCATGATCGATAGGCGTCTCTGGTATTGCAGTGAAGAAGAGAGGTTAGAGAAAAACGGTACGAGCAGAAGCGGGCTAGTGTTTGGTATACAACACGGTGTGATTTATTTGACATTTACAGTGCGAAGTAGCGGCAAATGGTCAACGGGAAGTCGTAGTAGTTGTAGTAAGCAATGTTTTTCCTACCGAGGATCGGATTATCTTTCGGGAGGAGTTAGAGCGATCAACCCGGGCATTGAAGAATAAGCGGACGCGAAAGAGAGAAGATTTCGTAATAGGACACCCATCAGTTGCTGCGAAAACAAGCAACAAATAGACACGCACACACACACACAAAAACCTCCGCAAAACAGAAAATGCGTACTGGAAAAGTTAAACAAACAGTACCGGGAGGTGTAGAAGAATGCTGGGAACGTTGGGAAACTTTGTTTGCCAAACTCGCTGGATCCGGAAATTCGATCCGAAGATAGGGCACAAATACTATAGCTCCCAATAAACTTCCCTTCTTATACGGACGTTTGGTAGACAGGCAGACAACAGCAGAGCAGCAGTAACATTCGGCAATTCATGACTCTCTCTCTGTCGCTCACTATGCCAGCTTACTTGCCGGTGTGTTATCGTGTCCTCTCGTATCTGTCATTAAGTTGGTGAAACTGGCGCATGATTTATCGTGGACAATTTTCGAAGACCGAAGATCCCAAAACCTTGACTATTTCGAGAGCTCGATCTAAAAACAACAACAACCAATAATTGTAATTAAATATCCATTAGTGGGTCCCAACAAAACAACGCAGATTCAAAATGGAACCGGAACAGTGGTAGTTTTTTTGTTCTACTTCTTCGGGGGTAGGTGATGCATATTATTTTAATACATCCACATCCCATTGCGGATCGGTTCCCGCCACTAACAAACATCTCCAAACAAAAGCCCCAAGGTGAAATGTATGTTGGCAGGCAGGCAGGCGCGCACACACTAGACAGGTGGAAACATTTCCCAATCGTTCGTCGACATAAATCTCTTCTCATTCTGCAAACGGCCGGGCAGTATTGGATGGGGCCACAACACTAACCTTCCCCACGACGAAAGGCAACGCGAAATAAACGCTACTCGAAATTGTGTATTGCATTTTTAAAATGCATGACACAACAACCCGACGGAGGGATGTGGATCGTCATCATTAAACTGGATGTGGAAAGCCGTACCGTACCGCCAAAATAATATCGAAACGATGGTAAAATAAAACATTTTGCCGCGCCACTGCTACTGTCAGACGCAGGGCGTACGTACTTATTCTACACACAGCGAGGAGTGTGTGTGTGTGGGGTTGGGGAAAAAGATGGGAAATTGCAAAGTGCAAAAATAGCAATAAAAAAAAGGGGAGAAGCACCAACCCTTCAACACGCACAGCAGCGGAACTTTGCACCACTTTTCCGGACAGGACCGAGTGGGGGTTCGACCGTTTCGACCCTTTCGTCGTTGGGCGGCACATCCAAACCACACACACACACAGCAAATCATGAAATACTGCGCGCGCTCGGTGTCCAATAAAAATCGAAACCAAATCATACACGGCCCACCCCGGCCAACGCCAACGCCAACACATCTAATGTCGATTGCGGATCAACTGTCGATGAAAGGTTAAGCTGCATTATTATTGGGTTCCGATATGGCGGTCGAGGTGACCGGTACGTACAGGCGGAACTTCCTCTGTCGATCATCGGCGTTTTTTGCTGGTGCCTTGGTACCTCTGATGGGAATGAATTATGGCGCGGCTGGTAGAAATCGAAATTTATAACCTCCCATTCCCCCAAAAACAAACGGGGATGGAGAAGGGTGGTGAATAGTGATGTAGAATTCACACCAGCAGCAAAGAGAAAATATAGTTTATTTGCGAGAAGAAAACGTGTTTAAATTATTGCGATATTGTGGTATCCACTGACAAATTTTGTTGAATTGCTTGACTTTCTAGCTACTCATTCCTGGAGCTTTCATTCACAGGCTATAATTGTAGTCAGCTAAGGTTTTAAAATTACAAAGAGCTAATAATTAGCTAGATTGAGTGTTGAATCCTGGTCATGGCACCGATCACTTCTATACCAATTTATTGAAAAGTTGGAGTTGGAGCAAGTGAAGTTGAAGATTGTTGGATTTTTGAAGCATTCACTGTTTCTGAGGTCTGTGTAGGAGCTCTTAATAGTCAAAACAATTCAAAAGCTTCCAAAATTAAGATTTAATCCTGGTCACGGCACCACCTCTATGATGTTCGTTCTATTTATTGTAGGATTTCAGATTCCAGCAATAAATATGGCAAATTAAAGTAAAGATTTCCCTTCTTAAATGCGTTTCTAAGGAGTCAGAATGAAAACATCTAAATAAAACAGATAAACACAAACAACAGCGAAGGAAGTTTCCTTCACACTGGACCATCAACTAGCCGTATTTATTGCACAAATAAAACCACTATAAACTAACACACCATTGCGCTACTGCTGCTTCGCTCCAGCAGAGTCGCAGCGTTGGAGGATTTTTTTTTCACGAAGAAAATTAGGCCATTCCGTCTAACAATCCCGCTCTTGGAACAAAAATAGCGCTCCGACACACCACCCGCGCACCCCCTCCACAAACAAGGGCAGGTCGTTGTCACAAGCGACGGGAAACGGCGATGCCACTACGAAACATTGAATAACTATAATGATAAATAATTTCACGCGAAACAATTTGCGAAATACAGGCGGCACAGAATCGATTTTCGCAAGAATAGGTGTTATATCAATTTTCCCGGGCTTTTCCCGGTGGTCTGTGTGTGTGTGTGGGGGACGTCGCTTATTTCACAATTTCCACAGCGGAATTGAATTTAAGCTTTTCCTCGGTGGTTTTCACATGAGCGTACACACATTCTCTAGAGGACCGTATTGCGTTGCCGGAGAAAGTCCTTGTTCTCTGTTGCTGCTGTACGCTACGCAATAATTGCGAAACTAACCGATCCAAGCGAATTTTCCACCATAGAATCGTACAATAAAACCAATGAATGGAGGAACACTAGAGTGTCTTATCCTCCGGTGTCATATCTGCGTGTGTGTTTGTAGGCGATGATATCGAGCGTGTCCAATTGCTGGCTGTGGGAGGACACGGGAGTATCCCAGGATCTTAATTACTTTTGTTAATCTAATCGTCAAGCCTCCACCAAACACACGCGCCACACGAATCTCTCTTTGCCGAAATTTTTGGCGTGAACAGCGAGAGCCCGTGACCCACATACAGCCAAACACACATACAATTGAACGTGCACCCACACACGAGAAAATGCGTCAGAATGGCAAGGATGATATCGTGTGCTTCTGTGGCGTATCACACCACCACGTTCGTTTCATCTATCTGTTGCACGGTTCCCGGCTTCAACGGGCTCTTCTTCCCTGTCATCTGACGCTCGGGGAATCGGGTGCCAAAATGGCGCACATCGAAACAGTGTCGGCCAACGGAACCGGCACCCCGGACAAAAAAGCTTGACCGAGACGAGCATAACGGCAGCCATTTGCCACAGTTTGTCTCACATTTAAGGACGTCAGACGACACCGCCCTGGGTTCTGGATTTCTGTAAACATAGCGTGTAACGACCGCGAAAGAGCTCAGGAAGACTGTTGCAATTGCCAAAAAGTCGCCATAAAAGTCCGCCACTTAAAAGGATGAGAGACAATGGCACGGACGACGTAAAAGTACAGAGCAGACGACCCGGCGGATGATGACGATACTCACCCACCACAGCAGAGTCGCAAAAGGCAACCGTTCAAATCATGGATGGTTTTATATCCCGGACAGGACACGCTCGCTCGCTCGCATGCTCGTGTGTCGTCTGGTAAGCAAATAAAAATATGATATGAAAATAAACCATCTCCGCCCAAGGTTCTCGTTCTGCCCAGTAAACCACCATATCAATGTAAACGACATCATTTGTACTACGCGCGAGCTTGTGTATCTATCACATCATTTGGACTACGCGCGAGCTTGTGTATCTATCAGTGCACATCCAGTGATCCAGTTTTCAGTGTGTGTGTGTGTCGTTTGCGGCGTATGGAATGACATTTGCCGACCAATTAATGTTTGATGCACAGACCCATTGGATGGGGATGTTTTGTTTTAGTTTTGGCCCGAAAGCTCCCAAAGGCGGAACTAAAAAACAACAAAGGAGTGTCGCATCGCATAACGATAAAGTATGCAACAGGTGTTCAAAAAGCGGCCCACAACATTAACTCCTTGACCATTTGAAATGTCCAACACGGTCATCAGTACCGGGCGGTCTCCGCTGGGATCAATTTCGGTGCCTTAATTTAGGTGCCCTATCTCTCCTATCTCTCTTATCGAGCATACGGAACACAATCGGACGATAGCGAGAGAGAGAGAGAAATGGGAAGTATTTAGATGCCACTTTTCGAATTAACATTCGCCCGCCCGGACCGACCCCTGACCTGTCCATCCGATGTTGCGTGCCATATGGTCGTAAAAGTTCATCTGAATCGAGCAAAAAAATCCCCCGGACCGAATGATAATTAAGTTGCGAATGGCAAGCAAGAACACGAGGACAAGAGACCGGTCCGTCTAGGGGTTCGTAGGTCTGGCAGAACGGTTCGCACTTTGGGACCGGATCTATGAACTGTTTTTGGGGGTGTCAGAAGTAATGACATGTTGCTTTCAAACATCGAACAAATTACTATTCATGGATGGAGCCGGGCTGATAGGAGTCAATTCTATGGGATATCGGACCGGGGCAAGAATTCATTAGCTCAACGATGGCAAGCAGGGACGAAGACACGTTCGAATCCCGGGTTAAATGGACTGTTTTTGACCTGTCTGTTTCGTCTTTTGGGGACGGTAGAGAAGGGAGAGAGGTGGAGAGCGGATCGTGGGAAAGCAAAAAGGTTTCGCCCCGAACGGCTCAAAACATATTGGAGGTTGTGGTGTTGGTCGTATTATGCAATACGGCTAAAGAACCGGGCACGAGACGTATGTGTGTGCTGACTTTGCACAGTATCAGAAGCTCAAGGATTAACTTCGAGCTTTTCCATCGTAGCCTTTTTTTTGCGTTTCGGGGAGAAAATGGAAAAGTTCTCGATAAAAGGATGTGATCCCAGCCAAGTAGCTGGAAGGAAGGAGATTTTTGCGGGATGAGTTTGGGGCGGATCACGTTCGGAGGTCAAAGATGTCTGCTGACGTAGAATCAACAGTCGCCCTGGTAGAATTTAAGGTCTTGAACTCTTGCATAGAAAAGACAAACCAACCGCCACATCGTTGTGTGTGTTGTAGAATTCATTTCATCCAGTCGGAAATTAAACTTGTGCTTTAATTGTCGCTGTTCCAGCAGCTCGCGTCTGATGCCGGGATGCGGCTGGCACAGAACCAGCGACACATTAGCTATTCCAGTGTTGCCAGCAGTGAGCGCTATAAAAGACGCTATATGATTCGCATAATTTCGCGACAAGCGTCACTAACTGCTAGACTCGGGAGGGGTTCAAGCACATTCAACAGATGACGGCAGGCAACAGCACCGTCCCATGAAAGTCGCCAACAAACTTGAGCAAGTCGCGCGCGAGAGAGAGAGAGCGGGCGAACGGGAGCGAAAATGGACTGGCGGACTCTGGCACTGTGTCTAGCGGCCTGTAGTCCATTGGAGGAAAACTTTCATTTGAATTTTCTTCACGCACTCCGTTTTCCCACAGCTGCTCCGAACGTGCGAGCCGGAGTCCCCCACATCTCGAAACCATCACCAGTTCCAATTTTCCATTCGAAGTTCTTGGCCTGTGGTTGGCCAGCGAAGACGAAGGCTAGGAAGCAAAATAACAACCAGTCGTCAGTGTGCGGCTCGGACGACTCCGACTTTTCCTAGGAAAAGCCTTTTCTGCAGAGACGATGAACATTATATCCCGGGCAAAAGTCGGGCAGGCAGGCAGGCAGGCAAGCACATTCCGGTGCGGTTCGTGAAGATGAAACGTAATAAACGCAATAATGAAGATTAATCCGGTGACGGTACTACGGGTACCTGGTACACGTGTTGATTATTGTCGTGTACGAAATGACTGCCGCTGGGCTGGCACACACCTGGTATGGGAAGAAACACTATACGAAGAGTAGAGTCGTCCAATGGTGGTGAGTTTGCTAAATTAAATCCTCCGAAGGATCAAGTTCCTAGGGTTCAAGTTTTGCTCTGGTGAGGCACATTGGATGTCCCAAAACTTCTCAAGAAACACATGCACACACACACAGAGACCCTGAGGAAATGGGATAAGAGAGTATCCAATGCCTTGGTAGGTCCATCATCAGACGACGGAGGCATGATTGATAGTGACGAGTTGGCAAGGATTCATATTTGATAAGTTCGATCAACTTTTTGCCTTCTTTTATCATGTGTATTTAATTTGCTCGTCGACCCGGAACAGGTTACAGATAGGGCCAAACTTTTAAAATGACCCACGATGGCGATTAGACTCTTTAAATCACTGTAAATCATTGAGCAAGCGCTGGAAGAATTGGTTTGAATTGATTTTCTTGACATGCGACCTTCAACTTCAAGTAAGGACTCTCCCTCGAACAAACGTTAGGGGGATGTGGTTGAGCTGTGTGTCCTCCGAAACCAACACAAAAGTGAGATGTGTGTGAGTGTGGTTTTTTGCAGGATTGATGTGTAGGAGGCAGTCTCACACTTTGAATGCAAATCGATTGACCTATTTTAACAATCGATAGTCCTCCTGCTGTGAAGAAGGCTCGCTCTCTCTCTGGACTGGTTTGAAATATGCTTTTACTGTGTTTACCGAGTGGTTGGCCGGTAGTTCGGCCGTTCTTTATACGAGAAGGCGGCCACTGGGTTTTGTTTAAGTCGTAGTTAAATAAATACGACTCTCTGAGAGACACGTTTTAAGCTTCACGCAGCTGAACACACACACACACACTGTTGGTGTTAAATGGTGCTTATCAACAGCAAATGGAATCCAGATTGTGAAGCACTTGAAGTTTTAATATACCTAATGTATTTTAAAAGAAACACCAGTACACTCTGATTTGCACATTTCATCACAAAAGTCAACTTCATTTTCCGGCCCGACCTAGAAGCCCATTAATTCATCGTTTCACTCGATCCCATCCATCTTCGGGAAGACATCGCCAGTTTTACAAGTAGAGCCCATCAACAGTTTTGTTTTTCCACGCCACGCTTTGCCTGCTGCCTTTTCTCCGGACTCGGATTTGATTTCCTTTCCCATCCACCACGCTCACATACAAACGCTTCGACATTTCCCGTGTGTGTGTGTACACACACCACCGTCCGCATTTAATCGGGTGACATTGATGAGGTTGAGGTTAGAAGGTTAACGAACAACATACTACCCACCCCTCGGTTGGGAGTTTTTCCTTCCATTTCGAGATGAGTTTCGAGAAACAAGAAGCAGCAGCGAAAGAGCGATGAGTGGCCGGAAAAATGTGGGCATCAATTTGATTATGTCATATGCGCTACACACAAGCACATCTCCGTCTCTACCCATTCGTCGTGGATTGACTAAAATTGCATCCTTCTTCTCGCTGAACTCTGAACGATCCCCGATGATATTTCATTACGCGAAGAATTTTAACGGGAAGTTGTTGGGGGACCAAAAATACCAAATAGAAAGTAAAAAAAAAGGGAGGGAAAAACCGGGAAAATTGCCTCAACTAGAAGGTCAAAAGTTAACCGGGTTTCCATAACACCTCCAAATTGTGCATGAACGTCCATAACCGGTGTGTCAATGTGCCGGGGAGCGAGAGCAAGAGAAAGAGAGACAGCGAAAGAGGGTTTAGATTGGCCCTGGCAAAGGACTCGAGCAGAGATGGAGAACCTTATGCCCGGCACAAGATTTCAAGAGTCCCGAGGAGAAGCAACAGCAAAAAAAAAGGTGACGCTGGTAACATGGGGCCTGGCCTTGGCTTTTGCTTTTTACACGTCGGGTGACGTCCTTCGGCAAACGTTTGCGTTGCTACTGTGTGTGTGTACTAATTATACACGTCGCTTTCGTCGTCGGACATTAGGGAAACGAAAGTTTCTGAGGAAGCGCAGATAATAAAGAGCAAAAAAAAA
>KZ063037.1:27013-78089 GCA_002091835.1 Anopheles maculatus
AGGCAGGCAGGCGCGCACACACTAGACAGGTGGAAACATTTCCCAATCGTTCGTCGACATAAATCTCTTCTCATTCTGCAAACGGCCGGGCAGTATTGGATGGGGCCACAACACTAACCTTCCCCACGACGAAAGGCAACGCGAAATAAACGCTACTCGAAATTGTGTATTGCATTTTTAAAATGCATGACACAACAACCCGACGGAGGGATGTGGATCGTCATCATTAAACTGGATGTGGAAAGCCGTACCGTACCGCCAAAATAATATCGAAACGATGGTAAAATAAAACATTTTGCCGCGCCACTGCTACTGTCAGACGCGGGGCGTACGTACTTATTCTACACACAGCGAGGAGTGTGTGTGGGGGGTTGGGGAAAAGGATGGGAAATTGCAAAGTGCAAAAATAGCAATAAAAAAAAGGGAAAAGCACCAACCCTTCAACACGCACAGCAGCGGAACTTTGCACCACTTTTCCGGACAGGACCGAGTGGGGGTTCGACCGTTTCGACCCTTTCGTCGTTGGGCGGCACATCCAAACCACACACACACACAGCAAATCATGAAATACTGCGCGCGCTCGGTGTCCAATAAAAATCGAAACCAAATCATACACGGCCCACCCCGGCCAACGCCAACGCCAACACATCTAATGTCGATTGCGGATCAACTGTCGATGAAAGGTTAAGCTGCATTATTATTGGGTTCCGATATGGCGGTCGAGGTGACCGGTACGTACAGGCGGAACTTCCTCTGTCGATCATCGGCGTTTTTTGCTGGTGCCTTGGTACCTCTGATGGGAATGAATTATGGCGCGGCTCGTAGAAATCGAAATTTATAACCTCCCATTCCCCCAAAAACAAACGGGGATGGGGAAGGGTGAGGTGGTGGTGTAGAATTCACACCAGCAGCAAAGAGAAAATATAGTTTATTTGCGAGAAGAAAACGTGTTTAAATTATTGCGATATTGTGGTATCCGCTGACAAATTTTGTTGAATTGCTTAACTTTCTAGCTACGTATTCCTGGAGCTTTCATTCACCGGCTATAATTGCTAAGGTATCAGCTAAGGTTTTAAAATTACAAAGAGCTAATAATTAGCTAGATTGAGTGTTGAATCCTGGTCATGGCACCGATCACTTCTATACCAATTTATTGAAAAGTTGGAGTTGGAGCAAGTGAAGTTGAAGATTGTTGGATTTTTGAAGCATTCACTGTTTCTGAGGTCTGTGTAGGAGCTCTTAATAGTCAAAACAATTCAAAAGCTTCCAAAATTAAGATTTAATCCTGGTCACGGCACCACCTCTATGATGTTCGTTCTATTTATTGTAGGATTTCAGATTCCAGCAATAAATATGGCAAATTAAAGTAAAGATTTCCCTTCTTAAATGCGTTTCTAAGGAGTCAGAATGAAAACATCTAAATAAAACAGATAAACACAAACAACAGCGAAGGAAGTTTCCTTCACACTGGACCATCAACTAGCCGTATTTATTGCACAAATAAAACCACTATAAACTAACACACCATTGCGCTACTGCTGCTTCGCTCCAGCAGAGTCGCAGCGTTGGAGGATTTTTTTTTCACGAAGAAAATTAGGCCATTCCGTCTAACAATCCCGCTCTTGGAACAAAAATAGCGCTCCGACACACCACCCGCGCACCCCCTCCACAAACAAGGGCAGGTCGTTGTCACAAGCGACGGGAAACGGCGATGCCACTACGAAACATTGAATAACTATAATGATAAATAATTTCACGCGAAACAATTTGCGAAATACAGGCGGCACAGAATCGATTTTCGCAAGAATAGGTGTTATATCAATTTTCCCGGGCTTTTCCCGGTGGTCTGTGTGTGTGTGTGGGGGACGTCGCTTATTTCACAATTTCCACAGCGGAATTGAATTTAAGCTTTTCCTCGGTGGTTTTCACATGAGCGTACACACATTCTCTAGAGGACCGTATTGCGTTGCCGGAGAAAGTCCTTGTTCTCTGTTGCTGCTGTACGCTACGCAATAATTGCGAAACTAACCGATCCAAGCGAATTTTCCACCATAGAATCGTACAATAAAACCAATGAATGGAGGAACACTAGAGTGTCTTATCCTCCGGTGTCATATCTGCGTGTGTGTTTGTAGGCGATGATATCGAGCGTGTCCAATTGCTGGCTGTGGGAGGACACGGGAGTATCCCAGGATCTTAATTACTTTTGTTAATCTAATCGTCAAGCCTCCACCAAACACACGCGCCACACGAATCTCTCTTTGCCGAAATTTTTGGCGTGAACAGCGAGAGCCCGTGACCCACATACAGCCAAACACACATACAATTGAACGTGCACCCACACACGAGAAAATGCGTCAGAATGGCAAGGATGATATCGTGTGCTTCTGTGGCGTATCACACCACCACGTTCGTTTCATCTATCTGTTGCACGGTTCCCGGCTTCAACGGGCTCTTCTTCCCTGTCATCTGACGCTCGGGGAATCGGGTGCCAAAATGGCGCACATCGAAACAGTGTCGGCCAACGGAACCGGCACCCCGGACAAAAAAGCTTGACCGAGACGAGCATAACGGCAGCCATTTGCCACAGTTTGTCTCACATTTAAGGACGTCAGACGACACCGCCCTGGGTTCTGGATTTCTGTAAACATAGCGTGTAACGACCGCGAAAGAGCTCAGGAAGACTGTTGCAATTGCCAAAAAGTCGCCATAAAAGTCCGCCACTTAAAAGGATGAGAGACAATGGCACGGACGACGTAAAAGTACAGAGCAGACGACCCGGCGGATGATGACGATACTCACCCACCACAGCAGAGTCGCAAAAGGCAACAGTTCAAATCATGGATGGTTTTATATCCCGGACAGGACACGCTCGCTCGCTCGCATGCTCGTGTGTCGTCTGGTAAGCAAATAAAAATATGATATGAAAATAAACCATCTCCGCCCAAGGTTCTCGTTCTGCCCAGTAAACCACCATATCAATGTAAACGACATCATTTGTACTACGCGCGAGCTTGTGTATCTATCAGTGCACATCCAGTGATCCAGTTTTCAGTGTGTGTGTGTGTCGTTTGCGGCGTATGGAATGACATTTGCCGACCAATTAATGTTTGATGCACAGACCCATTGGATGGGGATGTTTTGTTTTAGTTTTGGCCCGAAAGCTCCCAAAGGCGGAACTAAAAAACAACAAAGGAGTGTCGCATCGCATAACGATAAAGTATGCAACAGGTGTTCAAAAAGCGGCCCACAACATTAACTCCTTGACCATTTGAAATGTCCAACACGGTCATCAGTACCGGGCGGTCTCCGCTGGGATCAATTTCGGTGCCTTAATTTAGGTGCCCTATCTCTCCTATCTCTCTTATCGACCATACGGAACACAATCGGACGATAGCGAGAAAGAGAGAGAGAGAAATGGGAAGTATTTAGATGCCACTTTTCGAATTAACATTCTCCCGCCCGGACCGACCCCTGACCTGTCCATCCGATGTAGCGTGCCATATGGTCGTAAAAGTTCATCTGAATCGAGCAAAAAAATCCCCCGGACCGAATGATAATTAAGTTGCGAATGGCAAGCAAGAACACGAGGACAAGAGACCGGTCGTCTAGGGGTTCGTAGGTTTGGTAGAACGGTTCGCACTTTGGGACCGGATCTATGAACTGTTTTTGGGGGTGTCAGAAGTAATGACATGTTGCTTTCAAACATCGAACAAATTACTATTCATGGATGGAGCCGGGCTGATAGGAGTCAATTCTATGGCATATCGGACCGGGGCAAGAATTCATTAGCTCAACGATGGCAAGCAGGGACGAAGACACGTTCGAATCCCGGGTTAAATGGACTGTTTTTGACCTGTCTGTTTCGTCTTTTGGGGACGGTAGAGAAGGGAGAGAGGTGGAGAGCGGATCGTGGGAAAGCAAAAAGGTTTCGCCCCGAACGGCTCAAAACATATTGGAGGTTGTGGCGGTGTCGTATTATGCAATACGGCTAAAGAACCGGGCACGAGACGTATGTGTGTGCTGACTTTGCACAGTATCAGAAGCTCAAGGATTAACTTCGAGCTTTTCCATCGTAGCCTTTTTTTTGCGTTTCGGGGAGAAAATGGAAAAGTTCTCGATAAAAGGATGTGATCCCAGCCAAGTAGCTGGAGAGCGAGATTTTTGCGGGATGAGTTTTAGGGGGATCACGTTCAGAGGTCAAAGATGTCTGCTGACGTAGAATCAACAGTCGCCCTGGTAGAATTTAAGGTCTTGAACTCTTGCATAGAAAAGACAAACGAACCGCCGCATCGTTGTGTGTGTTGTAGAATTCATTTCATCCAGTCGGAAATTAAACTTGTGCTTTAATTGTCGCTGTTCCAGCAGCTCGCGTCTGATGCCGGGCTGCGGCTGGCACAGAACCAGCGTCACATTAGCTATTCCAGTGTTGCCAGCAGTGAGCGCTATAAAAGACGCTATATGATTCGCATAATTTCGCGACAAGCGTCACTAACTGCTAGACTCGGGAGGGGTTCAAGCACATTCAACAGATGACGACGTCAGGCAACAGCACCGTCCCATGAAAGTCGCCAACAAACTTGAGCAAGTCGCGCGCGAGAGAGAGAGAGAGCGGGCGGACGGGAGCGAAAATGGACTGGCGGACTCTGGCACTGTGTCTAGCGGCCTGTAGTCCATTGGAGGAAAACTTTCATTTGAATTTTCTTCACGCACTCCGTTTTCCCACAGCTGCTCCGAACGTGCGAGCCGGAGTCCCCCACATCTCGAAACCATCACCAGTTCCAATTTTCCATTCGAAGTTCTTGGCCTGTGGTTGGCCAGCGAAGACGAAGGCTAGGAAGCAAAATAACAACCAGTCGTCAGTGTGCGGCTCGGACGACTCCGACTTTTCCTAGGAAAAGCCTTTTCTGCAGAGACGATGAACATTATATCCCGGGCAAAAGTCGGGCAGGCAGGCAGGCAGGCAAGCACATTCCGGTGCGGTTCGTGAAGATGAAACGTAATAAACGCAATAATGAAGATTAATCCGGTGACGGTACTACGGGTACCTGGTACACGTGTTGATTATTGTCGTGTACGAAATGACTGCCGCTGGGCTGGCACACACCTGGTATGGGAAGAAACACTATACGAAGAGTAGAGTCGTCCAATGGTGGTGAGTTTGCTAAATTAAATCCTCCGAAGGATCAAGTTCCTAGGGTTCAAGTTTTGCTCTGGTGAGGCACATTGGATGTCCCAAAACTTCTCAAGAAACACATGCACACACACACACACACCCTGAGGAAATGGGATAAGAGAGTATCCAATTCCTTGGTAGGTCCATCATCAGACGACGGAGGCATGATTGATAGCGACGAGTTGGCAAGGATTCATATTTGATAAGTTCGATCAACTTTTTGCCTTCTTTTATCATGTGTATTTAATTTGCTCGTCGACCCGGAACAGGTTACAGATAGGGCCAAACTTTTAAAATGACCCACGATGGCGATTAGACTCTTTAAATCACTGTAAATCATTGAGCAAGCGCTGGAAGAATTGGTTTGAATTGATTTTCTTGACATGCGACCTTCAACTTCAAGTAAGGACTCTCCCTCGAACAAACGTTAGGGGGATGTGGTTGAGCTGTGTGTCCTCCGAAACCAACACAAAAGTGAGGTGTGTGTGAGTGTGGTTTTTTTGCAGGATTGATGTAGGAGGCAGTCTCACACTTTGAATGCAAATCGATTGACCTATTTTAACAATCGATAGTCCTCCTGCTGTGAAGAAGGCTCGCTCTCTCTCTGGACTGGTTTGAAATATGCTTTTACTGTGTTTACCGAGTGGTTGGCCGGTAGTTCGGCCGTTCTTTATACGAGAAGGCGGCCACTGGGTTTTGTTTAAGTCGTAGTTAAATAAATACGACTCTCTGAGAGACACGTTTTAAGCTTCACGCAGCTGAACACACACACACACACTGTTGGTGTTAAATGGTGCTTATCAACAGCAAATGGAATCCAGATTGTGAAGCACTTGAAGTTTTAATATACCTAATGTATTTTAAAAGAAACACCAGTACACTCTGATTTGCACATTTCATCACAAAAGTCAACTTCATTTTCCGGTCCAACCTAGAAGCCCATTAATTCATCGTTTCACTCGATCCCATCCATCTTCGGGAAGACATCGCCAGTTACAAGTAGAGCCCATCAACAGTTTTGTTTTTCCACGCCACGCTTTGCCTGGTGCCTTTTCTCCGGACTCGGATTTGATTTCCTTTCCCATCCACCACGCTCACATACAAACGCTTCGACATTTCCCGTGTGTGTGTGTACACACACCACCGTCCGCATTTAATCGGGTGACATTGATGAGGTTGAGGTTAGAAGGTTAACGAACAACATACTACCCACCCCTCGGTTGGGAGTTTTTCCTTCCATTTCGAGATGAGTTTCGAGAAACAAGAAGCAGCAGCGAAAGAGCGATGAGTGGCCGGAAAAATGTGGGCATCAATTTGATTATGTCATATGCGCTACACACAAGCACATCTCCGTCTCTACCCATTCGTCGTGGATTGACTAAAATTGCATCCTTCTTCTCGCTGAACTCTGAACGATCCCCGATGATATTTCATTACGCGAAGAATTTTAACGGGAAGTTGTTGGGGGACCAAAAATACCAAATAGAAAGTAAAAAAAAAGGGAGGGAAAAACCGGGAAAATTGCCTCAACTAGAAGGTCAAAAGTTAACCGGGTTTCCATAACACCTCCAAATTGTGCATGAACGTCCATAACCGGTGTGTCAATGTGCCGGGGAGCGAGAGCAAGAGAAAGAGAGACAGCGAAAGAGTGTTTAGATTGGCCCTGGCAAAGGACTCGAGCAGAGATGGAGAACCTTATGCCCGGCACAAGATTTCAAGAGTCCCGAGGAGAAGCAACAGCAAAAAAAAAGGTGACGCTGGTAACATGGGGCCTGGCCTTGGCTTTTGCTTTTTACACGTCGGGTGACGTCCTTCGGCAAACGTTTGCGTTGCTACTGTGTGTGTGTACTAATTATACACGTCGCTTTCGTCGTCGGACATTAGGGAAACGAAAGTTTCTGAGGAAGCGCAGATATTAAAGAGCAAAAAAAAAAAACTTCGAGACTTGACCCTAACTCTAGACCTGGGCTAGACTTGGAAGCGTCCAGAATAGAAGGTTTAGTACCGCCCATGACTAATCGACACTCGTGACTACAGAACCATATCGTCTATGTCGGACTACAACAATCGACTAGTCCTTGCTCAACTGGTACCAAAGGAAGTCACCAAAAAAAGGTTGTCAACTTGGGACCCTAGTTACTCACCAACTACTTACACCAAAAGCAACGTAGATGACGTGAGCAACTTCGTCCACCAAAATAAAGATGAATAAGCACAACACCAAACCAAAAAAAAAAAGACTGGACATAATTTTCCTTCAAAACAACCAAAAAACACAGAAACGATCAAAAACCATCCCCCAAAATAAATCCTTCTTTTATAGGGGTGTGCCACTGGAACAGCTGGAGAATCGCGCGCACTCACACTTCACTCACTCAAATGCTGCTCGGCTGGCCACCCGAAAAATTGCAGTTGTTGTCATTCAAAGGCACTCAAAACCGGGCAAAGAGGAAAACACGTCGATCAATCGCATACACACACACACACAATATAAAAGTGCCGCAATTCGGCGGCGCGTTTTATTTTCGCCTGCAGTTTTCCCGAAGTGTTCGTATGTTGTTTTTTCACAACTCTATGCGCTTTTCCAGCCCTTTTACTGTGTGTACTTCGGGGTGTGTGTGTTAGAGTTAGTGCTTTTTTCGTGGGGGTTGGTAGTTTTTTTTAAGAAGACATCCCTTTCATCGTGAAGGACACAGACACCATATCAAAGAACGACAAACCGAGAGTTGGTGGAGTGGAGTAAATTTTTAATCATATTCTTCAGCATCCGCAGCGTGATGTTTTTCGGTGGCGGACACACACACACACCCGCAATGCTAGGGACATAAAGTGACACATTTTAAAACACCTCTTGCGAGCATCCTCAAACGGTTGAGCCTAGTTGGATTGGATAGGAATAGTTTGTGAGCTGAGCAAGTCCTTGGTAAGATGGTGAGTGAGATCCACGATGAATCATAAAATAAGCCCGCTTTTTTTTGGGGGGAGCTCCAAGAATCCTGTCCTCTGACGTCCCCCAAAAGCCGGCCATTTTCCGGTGGATAGCTATTTTCCACAACAAAGTTTATTGACCAAAAGCAGCAACCATTAAAAGCTCGAATAACATTAAACAGTATCGGGAACGCAACAACATGGGAGAGGAGCTCTGGAGCCTTTTTAAATGTCGCCGACGCTAGAGAGCGGTTGGGTCCTGATGAATATTTAACGACGACTCTGCTGGTACTGTCGGTGTGTGTGTGTGCGCACCAATGTCAATAAAACATCGATTTGGTGGCAACGTTTAAACACACATTCCACCTAAGGGAAAGCGTTTTCACAATATCATCTGCACATTATCTTCAACCATCAGCAGTTTTTGGGGGGGGTAAAGAAACAGGAAGAGGGATAGAACAACGACTGCATTGGAGGCACAGGAAATTAAACAAAACGCTTAAAGAGAAGAAACACACTGCATTAGGGCGAACCCCGTCACAAAAGAAACGAAAATCGCCAAAGAACACACAAAATAGACTGAACAATCCCTAAAGCTAGACACAAAGAAGCGTACCAGGGCACTTGAGCTCCGTTTTTCCTTCCGCTTTTGGGGCTTTTGGGGAGGGTGCTAACGAAGCGAACAGAAGAGCCCAAGAGCTTCTTGGGCAGAATTTTCTTTAGGTCGGAACGAAGCGATTTAGACAGCTTATCTACTTCAAAATGCCGGTCAATCCAAGCCGGACATGGTGATTAGCCAGGGACGGCTGACATTGATTGACGGACGCAAGAGGGATGGAGGGATTTGTTACGAAATCGCGAGGTTAGACAGAGAGAGACAGTGGGTAGAATTTAGATTACGTCCCGATAACGTATGTTTCCGACTAATTATTTGTTGCGCCTAAGCGATCGAACGACCATCGCATACGTTTGCAGCTGAAGAGTGAAGCCTTTTGCTGATACAGTGTGTGCTCTACCGAAGCGTTAATGAATCAGATAATGAATACACATATTTTTAGCACCCGCTTTGTGTTGTGACAAACTCAGGCAAAACATAAGTCACCTGCGGGATATATACCAGGGAAGCGGAGAGGCTTAGCGACGCAAAACCGGAAGAGGAATTGGGTCGGCAAATTTCATGTATGACGACGAACACCAAAATCAACACATCGTACACACACACACCCGTTTTGGGGTAAGCGGTCCGGAACAGTGCGTGTGAAATTTGGCAGCTGGATTGCAGTTTTCCGAAGAAGCTTGCCTGGAGAGTTGGGGAGGTGGTCCACCACCGATTTTGGGAAATTGTGAAGCGAATAGTTGACGATCGTGTATTAGTTTTATGGGAGGTTTGTGCCCTGCGGAACAATTTTGCGGTCGACATGCAGCGGGAACGGTGGTTTCGCGAGATTTTAGTGGCAGTTACAAAATAAACACGTGACGGTTGGAAGCCAAGAGAAGGAGAGAGAGTACGGAATATCGTCACGTGTATGCGGTGCTTTGTTGTAATTAAAGGGTAGAGTTTAAATTGATTAAATTGCGTGCTGGAATGGAACACAATCGCAATTCTGGAAGATGAAATAGAAATACAAGGCTCGGTCATAGGTTCAAATCTCGGCGAGACCTTTGTGCTCTACCAGTGTGCGCCGATCTTTTTACTGTTTTGTTAAGAATTTTTCCTAATACACAGTCACAGACAAGTAGAAGAACATCAATAAAGCAAAGCAAAGCAAAAATCCTTGTTGATAGCCATCTCTTGCTAATAATATATTCGTTAACAGAGACTTCCACTGTCTGACCATTCGGCATGCGAATGTCATATGGAAATCCACACAAAACATAACCAGTTCTGCAGCTAAAACACAAATCAAAGAGTCAGACATTTGTACAATTAACAAACGAGTTTCAAAAAAATCGCGCCAAAGCTTGCGTGCCTCCATTTACTGGTACACTGCAGCCACCAACGCAACTAGCAGAGCGCACGTGGAAACTGTTCTGCAGCCGTGTGTTTTCCATCGCCACTTAATTTGTGCACTGACAAATGGTTTGGCACTAGTGAGTGCGCCAAAAATGAGAGGAAAACGTATACCAAAAAATGCCTCCAACCGGAAGGTGTGTTGCGACGAGTTCCGTTCGTTTCGTTACGCAAAATTCAAACAACACCCGTTGACATTCAACGCTGTGGGTGCCCTCCACCCTCCCCCCGGAGAGGGACTCCGTTTCTTGCAACCGATGGGGGTTTTTTTTAGCGAATGATGTCATCGATTAAATTGCGCCTCACACAACACGACACAAACAGACACACACACACGACGAATCAAAACACCGAAAACCAAACCTCAATTCCCCAAATGGCGGGTGACACCGCCATTTTTGGTAGTCTGTGTATTAGCGTCGACCACCACACCACTGGAAATGGCAACCAAAAACGCAATCACACCACCTATCTCTTCCAGCGGAGCACTTGAGAATAACAAATCAAAGACGTTGGGGTTGGTTGCACCTGAAACCCGGGGCAATTCCGACGTATCCGGCAGTCCGCTTATCATGGGGCGAAGGCAAAAAAGCAGTGCCTGATGGGTGTATTGTGAATGCACTCGAGCTCACGCCATCAATTGGCCAGATTGAGTGCGCATCTGCGATCAACAATCACTATCTAACTGTAGAGAACTGATTGCTACAGATTCCACACCACTTCCTAGACGTACCAAACACTAAACACACTGCCTCTTCGTACGCGCGCGTCCGGTAAACTATTACTTCGCGTTGATTTATTCCAAGTGCGCGGAGAAATGTACCACACGCACCACACACAAAATCGTAAAGTAAAACCCCGCGGGGGGACGACAATAAATTCGACGTCGATGACTTCCACGCGTATACTAAACGCTTTTTCGATGACTTGACCGCACTAGAGCACACCTTTTCCAGGGTGTGCGGTGGGTGATCGTTGCGCGCTGGGAAGCAGCCATACCCACACAAAACCCCACCGAATTATGTGTGCGTGTGACTGGGTTGCGGCGCTTTGTTTTGGAACGCGAGATCGGGGCGCACGGTGGTGGCCTACACACGCACCAACCCCTTTCTGAGTCAGTCTTGTGTTAGAGTCTTACTGCTGCTGGCTGACCTATTCTCCGGGGTTTTTTTTGTGATGGTATTGGTGGTGTCGCGCTGCCGTCGCCGAGTAGTTGTCATCGGTGCACTATTTTGGAGTGCGTTGGTGATTAAATTACTCCGTCTACATTTGGAACTGTGGCGCGCGCGCTTGTGACAAAAATAAATACCAATTCTCGGAACGAATTAATCGTTTCCTCAAAATACTCGGGCCAGTTTGTGCATTAATGCAGTGGGCCATCAAGCGTAACTGAAGCAGCAGGAATGTTTTGTTTACATTCTACGAGCAGCGAAAATGGTTCATAAAATCGCTCTAAAGTGACAATCTTACCGTCCATGTGTTAATAAGTCATCCCCGCTAATTGTCTCTCCAGTTTGGAATGATCGTACGGCATGGTGGTGCTCGAGCTAGTGCGGCGCGCGCTAGAACAGTAATGGAGTTCACAACTCCATGACATCAGCACGCACGCACAGAGCCTGCTCGCTTCACGTGCCAAGCGCTGGTGGAAAACGATCGTGTCACACACACACACACACCCTGTACCGATCCACGTGCACGGGAATGCAAACCCCCCTTCGAGTGACTACAGCTTGCGCATGTGTCAGTGGTAGCGTGAGCATAAAGAAGGGAGGGATGTTAATTCATACAACACAAAATCAGCTGACCACCATAGTGAAGCTGAAGTGGCCTGATGTTTTGTTTAAAACCGTACATACAAGGCTGTACAAAGCAAGCAGCAGAAGAAGAGGAACCATCGTCAGCCGGTTTGGGGGCGCAAAGGTGAGCGCGAACTCATGAACTGTTATTTTTAATTCAATGCCACACCACCCAAAAAGCGTACCACGCACGGGCGAGGATAACCAGCTCAGCAAATATGCTGAGAAACCACCAAAACAAAAACCATGACAAAACCCTCAGCACCCCAGAGAGTTTGAAGCTCTCGCTCTCACTCTGTCTTGCGACGCTTTGAGGACAATAATATATCCGAGGCTACTCCCAGCAGCCACGTGAATGTAACGTGTTGTTCATGGTGATGAAGTCGCTACTACCGAGCGCATGGTAATGCTGATGATGATGCTTTTTGGTGATGTAATTCGATCGCTCTGTAACGCAAGAACGGATTTGCAAGCGACACTGACATCGTCATCGTATGGCGTGAGGCGATTGGATGACTAAATTATTATTCACATTCGGCACGTAAGTGCAATGATCGTATGTGAGTGAATCAGAGGGAAAACAAATCGCAACGTGGTAAATACGAATCATCACAAAGTACAACACATCCGAATATAGTAGCTGCTGAAGAAGACTATAATAGACTTTTAACTTTAATCATTTCAATCATAACCTTGATCATTAACCTTGATTCTCACAAAAACTCAAGCGTAGTGCGTAATGGATAATTATTGTTTCAATGTTATCCAACAAGCAGATGGTCTGATCTACTTCGAGAGGTCTAGGTTAACCATTTCTTCTCAATAGGAGCAATCTGTATCTTAACAGGAGACTAGGAGTCTCATCATAGAGGACTTATTACTGACCAGGACGCGTATCCCCCTCTTCTGGACGTAAGCTTGGGAGGCTCAGGAACGCAGACGACTTCCAACGAGACTGTTGTAAGTGTAACTTCAGATTGTCGCTACCACAACGCCTGCGAGACGCCCCATGAAGTTGAAGTTAAAAATAGCAAATGATTTCGTTTATGAGTCACCTGATAAGACAAACTCCCCAACCAAGATAGGCAGCCAGCCTATACGCTAAATACACATCCAAATATCTTACCCCAAAGACCTGGCACCTAAGTATGACTGTTGTAAAGTTTGGTGCTTTACAACCTCATCTTCCAACTCCAATGTTACGTCTGATACGACAACTTCAATAACGGTGTCACACAAGTCGGGTGACTTGTTTATCCCTACCCGCATGTGAAGAACTTTACTGGGGAGCTCTTACGAAGCGTATATCCCTCACTGTCGGCCATTTAAAAACCGTCCAAAGGTGGACCAGAATCGTGAACAGTTTCGTATTACTTTAAAATCAGTGTTGACCCACATTTTTATCTTTTGCCGTTGTTTTGGCAAAAAGAGGGAACCGTGATGTAAGTGGGGACACAGCGACAGCGTCGGGAAAATATCGAAAGTAGTTCCTTTGCCCCGGCGAGGAAAGGTCACGAAGCTACAGAGCAAAACAACACCGACGGAATGCAAAACCACAGTAAAGGTGTTGGAAAGCGCGTTTCGCCGGAAGCTTTGTGTTACTCGCTTTAGTGGCAAGGGCTAAACAGAGTAATCATGGCCACATCGAATGCCATCGAGGGGGTAAAAAAAGCGATTCCCAATCAAACCCTTCCCTCTATCGGTCGTTCTCTATTGTTGGTGGCGTTTTGTAACGCTTTCGAAAGGGAAATTTCTCATCTACACGGATCCCGCGGTGTTCGATGTGTGGTGTACGATGAGGTTGCTTGCGCTGGTTTTGGAGTTAATTATAAATTGCCACCATATAGCAACAGTGCGGGCGCGTTCGGCTGTTTGTCACTGTGTGTTTTTCCTCGCTGTTAATTCTCGCTCTTCATCAAACAGGATCTATTGGTGGATGCGAATCACCAGCATGACGAACAAATAGTCCCCCAAACCCGTGTGCGGGAATATTTAAAATGAAAATGAAAGCATGAGTTTGAGGTTTTGTGAGATGTCTTCGTCCCCGGGGGAGGCACGATCCTCATCACTTTGCAGATCTCGCAAGCAAACAGACAAAGAAGCAAAAAAAAAAAGGTCACAGACAACAATTCTACTCGTTCGCGCGGGTGGACGCATTGCAGTGGCGCGGATTTGCGATGTGACTGGTTCTTTTGTACCAGCACAAAAGGAGGGACCGAACAGACAACAGTGACAGACACGCGGTGAACGGCAGAAGCGCACCAGTGTGGGGGCGATAAAAACGCGACCGCTTTTCATGCGTCTTGGAACGATGAAAGGACATACGGTTCCCTTAAGAGGCTTAACCGCTGCAGAAACTACTGTGGCGTGAGCGCGTTTGCTTTGTAGCGCTGCTGCTTCTGCAGTTTCGTGATTCGTCATCGAGGGATTAGCGTGATGCATAAATTATTCGATTGAAAGTATATGCTTCTAGTGGTGGTTGTCTGTGTGTGTGTGTGAGAAAAGGTCGTCGTAGGTGGATCCGGTACGGAAGGTCATATTTATCAACATATCTCGACAATCCCATCTTGACAGTCCTATCAATCGGATGTCAATCGCTGCTTTTTCGCATACATTTACCAACGCTTTATCACGGTGCCGTGGACGACTTTTTGGGTGGCATGATTAGCACATAAAACACATCCATACACATCCACACACACACAGACGACATTATCGTGAGTGATTTTTCTGCTTATCACGAGGGCATGGCGCAGTTAATACGTTATTCTGCGGTATTGCTACCCTCACTCATTCCCATTATCGTATTCACAAATTTAGCAAGGTCATTGACTGGCATCGGTCCCTAAAAGTAGAAGAAAAACGTCGTACAAAACATGATAAACTTATCAAACCGTTGATTAATTTATGACAGTTGATAAACTTGTCGCGAATAATAAATGCGAACCCCATTTTTCAGCCGAACCCCTGTTTCGAAAAAACGGACCCCGTGCGGATTGCAAAGTCATTTATCTCGAAAAGAAAAAGGGGAATGATTAGATATAGAAAGACAAATTTGTCACCTCCCATTTTTTTCTTTTTATGAACGTCCTTTGTGTACGTCCCTGTTTAGCGAGCGGATTGTGATGAGTTTTCCAACCAGAAGAAGTAAAGCAGAGAGGTGTGAAGATACGCGCCCCAGTTTAGCAGCCGTGTTAGTAGACCAATTGTGTATGGAAAATCAATGTCGGTTTTTTCGTGCTCTGCCCGCGTTGAAGATTCAAACACCGGAATTTCCACTGATCGAACAGACAGAACAGAGTGGCATCATCGGTGTCACACCACCCCGACCAATGAGAAAAAATCGATGCCGGTCAAGTAAGCAACACCCTAAAGATAGCATCCCCCCCCCCGGATTGGGGAAATTGAGAAAAGAAAAACCAGTGGATGTGATGCAAGTGGCGTGTCAGCTAGAGCGCACAGTGAAAATGACACCCCATTGGGAAACAGCGACACACACACACACACTGGGGGGAAAACGTTCCGAAACCATCCGAATTCTTGTTGCTTTTTTGATCGTAGTGTTGAAGAAACTCGCGCCATCCTCACCAGGTCACCGCGAGCCGAGAGAAAAACTGTTTAATTATTTCAACTGACAGTGACGTCCACTAACACACATTGACACTCATCTCTCGCCCACAGAGCGAGTGATTAGGAAAGGAAAATGATGCACCGAACTGAAACTTACCAAATCCACCGACAGGCCGCACATGTCGGCAAGCCAGGTGAACACACGGCTTCCATCGTAGTAGGCGTTCGCCCCAATGATGGTGGCTATTTGTTGCATCTTGTTGATGTTGTGCCCTTTCTCTGCGTGGCTTCTGTTGTTGTCGTTGTTGTTGTTGTGGTTGTCGTCGCCGTCTTGGCCGTGGTTGAAAAGAACGCTCGCTGCCGTCAGCGAGTCTAGGCCGGATGCCTACGTACCGACGGACCACCTTTACTGGCCAACTGTTTCTTTCCTTCTGGGTTCGCGGGGCTGTATATCGACTTCTCTACAGGATCTCTGAGGGTTGGCGGAAACCGGACGATGCAAGGGTCCGCGAGGTAAGCTGGATAATGACGACGGTGGGTGGGTGATACGATAATGCACACCCGCGTTCACCCGTTTTCGCGTTTGACACACACACAAACGGTACACGCACACGAAAACCGGCTCAGCGAGATCGGATGATTTCCGATGACAAGCAGCGATGTACAAACCTGCCACCTGCCTGCCTACCGTCGTTTCTCTCGCTCACTCCCTCTCTCTCGCGCTCGTCTACTTTGACCGCTAATCTCGCGAAAAGAGTACCGACCGTGGTGCTCTATTTATCTAGCTCCGTTCCGTTCTCGCCCGCGCGCGACTATGAAAACAGGTAGGTAAATGGCCCCTCGCGACTAGCTCGAGGACACAACAATGGAACAAAGCCTTCCGCGAACAACAGGAAACTCTTTCGCACACACACAGCCACACACACATACGGACACGTCGGTCACCTGTGCAAATCTCGCTGGATGTAGGTAGGAAGGATTTTTTTTTATCCAGATTCACAGAATCTTCTTTATATAATAATGCACACGACCAATCATCCACCAGAAGCACCCTTCTCTTGCGGTTGATCTCGTTTCACACACACACGCACACACCCGCACACACACACACATACACGTGCGCACCTGCTGCTTTTGTTGCACAAACTCCAACACGGGAAGGATGATTTGCGTTGCGGGGGCCTTTGAACCTCGTGCGGACGTCTTGCGATAGATGCACAGACTCCTTTTTCTGCTGGCTGGCCGTTACCTACAAAACGCACTCACTCCCCCGCAATTACCATCCGAACGAGGGGGGAGCACCGAACCAAAAAATCTGCCACTTTTAGCTGTGTGTAGCCGCGGGCCCGTCGCGAGTCGTCTTCGTCTCGGGGTGGATCTGGCAAATTTGGCCGTGACACATGCGCTTACTTCGAGATGCTGCGGGACTGCTGTTACTGCTGCTGTTGCCTTGCGTGAAGCAGGAGCGATAGGGAGGTGGCCGGTGCAAACTGACCGCGTACAGTACGGTGGATAAATAATGCCGGACGCCCGTGACACCCGCACCAATGCACTGTATTCTTATTCGATCCCTTTCTCTTTTCCGTGCAGTGCTTTGTCGTACATTAAACTACCGAAAATAGTTCATGATTTCAGCCACTGGCGAATGGAAGCCGAGAGGACGTTTACAAGTTTACACCCGTCTCGCAGTACTCACTGATGTTTGTGCTTTGGTGTTGTGTTGTTTGCTCGGTTGCGATTGTTTCTGAGGCGCTGGCCACAGTTCGCACCACCAGTTCTTATCGCTAGCTCTCTTTCTCGCGCGCGCGCGCGGCATGGTTTGACAGCTCAGTTGACAGCACTGTGGTATTGAGAGATGGCTAGGGCCTAATGGGTTAGATTTACGCTCATGAAAATTTGTATTGTTAACGTTTATCTTGTAATTATCATTAAAACAGATAATTTTAGCTCCATCCACAACAGAAGAAGCTCTTTTAACTGACTTAATTTGCTCTCGCGCACCGACCTTCTATTGTTTACTTTCCCGCCTTAAGCTAACCTAATTGCTGCTACGCGTCTTGGCCGCTTCCTCTTCCTCTTTTGTTTTGGTCGCTTCCTCCTCGTCTTTTGTCTTTGGCGTGGCGTTTTCCTCACCACTAGACGTTGGGAGCGGTTTACGGTCTTTCAGCGCTTCACGCACAATATCCGTTAGCTCTTGCGGTTCCGAATAGCACACCTTACCACCTGAAACGGACCGATTGATATGGAATGGTTAGATGGACGCGTAGAAAGCGAAAGCGGATTGTATTGGTGGAAGAGAAAGAATCAAACAACGATCGTTAAGGGTGGTTGTTGTTGGTTGTTTATTGATTCCTAATTCAATAATATTGTTTTTTTTTGTTGCTCTTTTCGATCTATCAACAATAACACCCCCTTAACACCACTTAACAATCGTTGTTTGATGATGCTGCGGTTCGGCCTACGCCTCATCCAACGGACTGGTCACATCTTTGTAGCCTCCGCGTGCTACTCGTTGCCGTTCGAGCGCTTCCAGTCGTTCTCGTTCATACTGGGCGTTTGTCTGCTGGTGTGTGTAGTACACAAACCAACCCATCACGAGCAGTGCCCCAAGCGCGTAGTAAAAGCGTGAATCGAACCGCTCCTTACGATATTCATGCGTGTCGGATGGATCGTGCGGTTTGTACGTATCGTATCCCTCTTCATCACGGGCGCCCTGTGTGTGCTTGTCGGATACGTTCGATGAGGACCAAGAGGACGTTGATGAAGAGGAGAACCGGGAGGATGTGGATGAACTGCTGCTAGAGTCTGAACTGGAAGTGGAAGACTTACCGTCAGTTTTGAACGTCACGCCCATTATCTGACCCGGTGTGTCATCCTCCAGTTCTGCGTATGCCTGAAAGAACGGAAGCAATTAAAAGGTTACTAACGGTTAGGGTGAGGGACAACATATCCTCCCAACGATCGCGCGTACCTGTATAAGCGCCTTTTGTTTAGGTGTTAGCTTAGTTGGAATTTGAATTTTCAAATGTATATAGTGATTGCCGCTACCGTAGCTATTCACCCGCTTCAAACCCTTGCCGGTAAGTGTTACTCGCGTGTGGGAAGAGGTTCCGGGCGTAATTTGAATTGTCTGATCCTCGTACACACCCTGGACGCGTATCGTACCGCCGAGTATCGCCTGTGAGAGTGAAATGTTTGCGTCCGTATGTACATCGGCACCATCCCTTCGGAAATAGCGACTTTTCTCGACTCTGTTTTGAAAGAGAATTAATTGAGGATCAAGTTTTGAAGTCCGAAAATGCCTCCAACGGCGACGTACCTAAACGTAATAAAGATCTCCTTGCTTCCCACGTTCATCCGAACCGTCTGTCCATCCTCGATTCCGGCCGGTACCGGTACCGTTACCCGCTTTCTCTGTACAGTCTGTCCCTTGCCGCCACACTCCAGACAAGGATATTTGATGTACATCCGCGTACCCTGACAGTAGCGGCAGGTCGAGCGCATCACAAATGGTCCAGTCGAAATCGTTTCCATTCCGGTACCATTGCAGTACTGGCACTTGCCCGGTTTGGTGCCTGGTTCGCACCGTGAACCCGTACACTTGGGGCACGTATCGACCACATTCACATCGATGTCCTTGTTAACACCCCGTGCCGCCTGGGCAAAGGTAAGATTCATCATGACCTCCTGTGCACCACCGAATCCAAACTTGGAATCGCTAAAATCGTCAAAGCCCGTCTGGAAGCCACCGTCACCGAAAATCTTCCGAAACAGCTCCTCCGGATCGATCGTCGAACGGAACTGCCAGTTTTGGGAGAACCCTTGCGGTCCAGCACCTGGTCCGGGACCAGCGCCCGACCGACCCATCTGTTCGGAAGTTTGTCCGAACGTGTCATACTCACGGCGCTTCGTTTCATCGCTCAGCACCTACAAAGAAACGCAGCCCCTTTTAGGTTTGTTTTGTTGTGTTTCATTATGTAATAAGTCGCGGAAACTTCGCGCTCGCGGCTGCTAACCTCGTATGCTTCGGAAACATCCTGAAATTTCTTTCCCGCATTCGGATCGTCCTTGTTTGTGGTTGGTCCGTTGTTCAATTAGGAAACCACCGCCACTATCGACGTACTTTGTGCCGGACACTTTAATCACATTGTTTACCGAAACGGCCGTTTCCGCCGGTTTCTTATCGGAATTGTACGGGTGCGTTAGAAGCCGGGCCTGCCGGAGATTGATTGCTTTTTGACGGTTTTCCTCGATGCGGCGACGTTGGTAATCGGACAAGTTTTCTTCCTTCGAGGAACATGCCTGCTTTTCGTTCATTTCTGTTTGGCGTCGGGAAGAAAGGCAAGCAGCAACAGAATTGCGAAATATGTACGCATAAACAAACTGCGGACAACGTCAAACCACACTCGAAACCGTCGGTTGGAAGCTTGTATTTATACACAAAATATGCTTGCACTAGTACACAACAATGAACATAAAAAGACAATCTTTTACTTCCTAAAACCTTAAATATTGCGAAAAAGCGTCCGCATGTGCGGTATCCATCGAATTTTATGCGCTTTTCCCTCTCTTCGTTTTGAACTGTCAAATTAATCGACGAACGAAAAACGTCAGCCGAAGTACGAGATACAATCCCACCCACTGTACTTGTTTATTTTGATTTAAATTTAAAAAAAAAGGAGGTTAAAATTCACCGAAGACTACGACGGGTTTTTTTACAACAAACTAATTCCCTTTAGTTTTGTGTGTAGTAGTAAACGTATTGTATAAAACAAACCATTCACGAAGAAAAAAATATTAAATTTTCCATCTCTCAATACCACAGTGCTGTCAACTGAGCTGTCAAACCATGCCGCGCGCGCGCGCGAGAAAGAGAGCTAGCGATAAGAACTGGTGGTGCGAACTGTGGCCAGCGCCTCTTGGATGGGTGTGCGAATCCTTTTCGTGCAAAACAAACAATTTGCTGCAATATCGCAATTGGTGGTGTGTTTCTACAAAAAACTGGACAACTAAAATCGATTTAAAGTTAATAATTAAGACGAACACGCATTGTATAACTTATGCAACAAATAAAATGGAAATAAAATAAATGACAAACGCCCATAGTGCAAATTCATTCATTTATATAGGTTAGTTCAAGGGTTCACTTTTCATAAATAGAGTATTTCCAATTATTTGAAGTGTTTTTACTAGAATGTGATGCAAATTATTATTTGCAGTGAAATACCGGACCAAGCTACACAACATTGATCAGTTTTCCGTTCCAAATGAGCGATTATAAGCCAATTTGAATTACCTAGTGGTCGAACGGGTGATCGATTGTTGAACCGCGTGTTTCGTTTGAAAAATCTCTCCAGACGAGGATAGCAATACATGCACAAGTTTTTTAACACTGAATATCGATTATCTAAATATGTGTTCTATTCAGTTCCAGTCGTACAATTGAGCTCCAGAGATGCACAGCCATCGTGTAATCGCTCTAGTAACAAAGGATTGTGCTCCGATGTGAAAACCTAGTGCATAATAGGCTTGTTTTTTTTTATGAAAATCGCGTATTCCGTTTGAGCATGGTTAATACTTTGAACAACCCAACAGTTAAAATTAGTTTTGTTAGCTTTTCATAATCTATGTGGTGGAAGTGCTCATCGTTGTCTCCTGGCGTGCTAGTGCTTGTGATCTTCAGAACCTACGGAGTTTATGCTGATAAAGGAACAGTAAGGTAACATTCGAACGTTGTCCGAAAGCTCAAACAAAATCTTACCGGAACAGGTCAAGTATCACTTTACAAAGCATCGAAATGCTAAAATCGCATCTTCTAAACTATAAAGCCAAGCCTTCATTTTTCATACGCCATTGCAAATGGCGTGATGTACTGGAAACAATGACACCCATACATCAGCAGGCATGCGTGCTACGATTAGAGCAGCACGAAGATAATTCGGATGAATAGTGCAGATCCTGGCAATCGAATATGGAATCGTACGAAGTGGCAGCGAAGTATGGGTGCCATTCATTGTGTATCTGTGACCATTCTTATCAGTGACGGTGACGACGAATACGTCATTAGGTGTGAGAAAGAGAGATAGTGAAAGTGATGCTAGTTTCTGATAGCACGTAGATAACGATTTGCGCGTATTGAGATTAGTCTAATGCGTGTTGTGGTGATGCACAGTCGATGGTTTGCTGATGCTGCGATATTTCGGTCGTGCGGTGCGGTATAAAAAAAGTTAATCGGTGATGAATAGTGTTCGTTCCTTGTAAGTGTCCTGGTAATTCAATACGTGTGGCACGTAGGATGAGTCTTAAGATCGACGTCTTAAGAAAACGCGTGTAGTAATTTATACCATGTGGATGGAGACAAAGCTTTGTTCTTTAGCGTCATTGGCATGCTGGTATTGTATGAATCGAAAGTCAATGCACCGGTGTCGTTAGCTATCCGTAGTGCTATCTGCATGGTAGTGGAGTCATTAGTGTTAGTTGTGTTCAGAAGAGTCAAAGTTTGCCTGTAGGCTGTGCCATGCTCAAAAGAATTTGAGGCGAAGGCAGTGGTAGGTAGTGTTTGTGTGTGATTAGTGAATAAGTGAGTGTGCATTAATGTGAGTGAAGATGTGTGAATAAATCTGCGATTTTGGGTGCGTTCTCGGGCTGTATCCCTATCCTATTCCTTTCTCTCTCGAGATAGTGTGTGATTAGTGTGTCTGTGTGTGTTTGTAGTGTTTACCGTGCAGTGCAGTGTTTAAAATAGTTGAAAGCAGAGTTCAGGTTCTATAATATGGCTTTTTTAAGGTCTGCATCATGGCATTAAATGCGTCTAGTGTATTAAATCGCCCACTTCTTCAGCAATCAACATGCGCGATAGGATCAGTCTGCGTAGTAACCGGAGTCAACATATTATCAGTTTCAGTAAAAGGTATTTATTTTTTCCTTGCTCTTCTCTACACTTACAAACTACGATTCCTCTTTATTGGTCAATTGCTTTCGGACTATGTACAATGGAATAATTTACAGCTAAGCACCGCGGAGATTCCCGCTTACCGTGTTCCCCATGCGACTATTAGGGAGTTCAGTCTCGCAGAAATGGTCTCTGGTATCGATTGCAGTCTAGTCGCTTGGCCAGCTGCTTGCAAAAATGCACATCCCGCAAGTAATCGCCAAGGAACACGGACAGCAAGTACCACTGTTTCATGCCACTGGATTGTGATTTATAGTTTCTGAAAAAAAGTGGAAAGGAATTGCTCAAGTTATTAACCGTATCATGTGCGTGTTGGAGTGTTCGAGTGCATCTTGACTTACTTCAAAATATCCTCCCAGTCTGGTTGATAGTTGTCTAGACGAGCACTGCTGACGGCATGAATTCGGCACGGTTCCTCCTCAATACATGCCTTTGGGCCGAACTCGTGAAGAATTTTCCTTTCGGCCTGTACCACATCAATCGCCAGCCGTGACAGTTCCTCTGGATGTAGTGTCTCGCGTCGGCTGCGAGATTGGTACGTCTCTGTGGAGCGAGAATACAAACAGATGAGAAACAGGATGATTAAAAGTTCAAAGGCCTGCGAACGTTAACGGTTAAGATGCTTGGTTGATGGAACCAGTTTCGAATTTTCATCTTCCCAGACCGGTGAGAAATTCTACATTTGCTTCATCTCGCTTTCATCGCGCTCTCGCGTTTTTTCACTTTCATTTTCCGCTCCATTCAACGCGATTTGCCCCCCCAAAAACAGAAAGAAAAGGCCCAATTTGGAATTGACTCCAAAACCAATGCTGCTACTGCTGCTGCTGCTGCTGCTATTGCCGTGGCACACACACAGTTTAGTTCGAGCATCGACACAGTTTAAAGCATATTTATGCAATGCGCTTTTATTTTGATGCGATTACGTGATGCTTTTCGGTTGTTGGCAGGGTTGCCAGCTGCTGTCGCCTGTTGCCCGGCCTCTCGGTCTTTCGAAGATTCGATGCAAACGGTTTTAATGAGCAACAAAATACGCCACATAGTAAGTTGGGCCCCTCGGCCGCACCAATGTAGGAACAAAGCAACTAGGAATGAAGAAATTAGTGCTGGCTGCTTAATGCGCTTCGAGGCGTTGTGTAGTGAAGCGCTGCTAGATTCACTTTCCTTTGCAAAAAATCAGCGCCATTTTTGTGCGCCAATAAGGAAATGACAACTGTTTCCTGAGATTATTACCTTTTTTTCCTTTTGCATTACATCTCAAAGTCACGGGTGCGAAACCAATCCAATACGATCGGGAGAGATCGGTAATGTTCCATGTGGATCTCGTTTTTACCGGGTGGATTAATCCTCGAGAGTCGCGAGCAAGAGAGTGAGAGAGAAAGCCAACGTTTCTGAAGCCACCTGTGCCCCATAATGGGTGACGATAATTGACAGATTGACAGCAAAGGCATTAGGGGAATGTTGTAAAAACATTGCAAAAGTTACCGGTGGTGGTACGATTAATGGATCCAATTTTTCACCCTGTCTCTTGGGAAGACATTTCACTTCCAGATGATGTGTGTTAGATGAAAATGAAAAGGAGCTACTATTGTCCAGCAATCACTCTGGAATGTTCGGTTGGTGCATTCTGCAGTAAGTATCGCAGCTTCGAGCTTTGAGTAGCGTCGTAAGAATCTTTAAGCCATGTTAAGCGTCCAACACCGATTGGGATGCTGTGGAGGCCGTACCGATCTTGAATACGGTAGGACTGGATATCCCTGTATGCACGGTTGACCATCAAGCAAAGGGTAAAGTAAGTCAAGAAAGTCAGAAATGACGGACAAAGACTTGTTGAGGTAGAAGGCCCATAGTAGCCTATCAAAAAGAAGTAGAAACCTTCAACCTGCCTTGAAGTTTTTTAACGACCCTGACAAGCTCTTTCAATGAGCAATAAAATGCCCCATTACGCTTCCTACTTACGACTGTCAACTGACCATGAGCTACACAGAAGGACACGCTCCATCACGAATGACACTTCACAAAAATCATTCTCCAAAGTTTACCCCCATTCCAGGAATTTGGTTCCTGTGCTGAGTAATTGTCCACACAAAAGAAGCACCAATTTGCCCGACTACCGGACGACCTTCCGTTACTTTCGGTAAGGACCATGGGGGTGAAATTCACACCCCTGGGGGAACAGAACAGGGATCATTACAGGGTGTGTGCGTGTGCCGGTTTACAGTTAGCACCCCTCACACCGGTGCCGGTAAAATATTTTAACGAGTTTTTTGTTCCACTCTTGAGCGCCGTGTCTTCATGCTGAGCCATACAACGACCGCACATGTGTTTCGTCGATTTTCATCATCCTCTCAGCAGACGGACGGACAAAATAAGGCCACGAAGCCGGGTCACATCAGAGGCTGAGGCCGAAACGAACCGCTTCCTACATACATATGTACGGCACGAAAAAAAACGTTTCGGACGGCTAAATGCCAACAAACCATCATCAGTTCTCCAGTTTACACAGCCCCGAAGTTGAGTTTCGAAAGAGCCGGCACACCCGGGCAACCTGCTGGTTGCGAACGCTGGCAACGGTTCGTGGCGCACGCGGAATCGATGCATCATTATCGCGATCCACCGCATGTCATTTCGCTGCAACGGGACTGGAAGTGGTCGTCCACGGAATGAAAGGCGCGGCCAAGCGCAAACTCGCTTTTTGGTTGCTGTTTTTGCTGCATAAATCTACTGCGGTGCGCATCGTACGGTACCACCGTGAAGAAAAGCGTAAGTGAGAGAGTAAGTGAGTGAGATGAGCGATCGTAGTTGTGTGTGTGCGTTTTTTGCTTGTACGCATCTTGTGAAGCCATCAAAATGTGGGTCAAGTGGTCAACCTCAGATGGGGCTCTCCATATGAGCTATGAAGATCGTGAGCCCCCGGCGCAGTAAAGTCAGCGAGGCAAAACACGAAACTCCGAAAATAGCTTCTCTTGTTTGCTGCTGAATGCTGTTGCTATTTATATTGGCCGGTAAAAGTTTTATAATGAAGCTAATATATTGGACAAACAGTCTAGACAGACGTCTGTTTGCTTTAAAACTGGAATTCCGAAGCAGACGCTGAGAAAGATTATTATCAGAGGTCTATCAATGGCGTTGGAGATGCGTACCCCGGTGATCGCCGGTTTACCTTGAGGACAAGGTGAGATGTCAGAAATCGTTTGATCGATTACGGGGGCCTACCGTATGCAACACTAGAGAAGCCCAAAAGTGGTTCTGAACTTTGCCAGGGAGACCTTGTTTTGGTGCCGGTTTAGACACAAGAGGACACAATTGGGAGCTTCAATGATTAGCTCACCTCTACAAGTTGGGCTTGTAAGGTCGCGTTTGATTAGATTTCTATTTTCAGCCACAGTTGTTCAGCCGCTTAATTAGTCCTAACCTTAACAACGTTGGCGTGCATTGACATGGTCGTTTAACGAAAATTTGTCCTAACATAAGCTTGAGAAGCGTACCTAAACCTCAAGGGGCAATTACTCGACCGAGAAGGCATTGGTGCGTGCAAAACCTCCTTATATTCTATTGTTCTATCGCGTGCGATGACCTTTCGTGCTGAGTGGTGCTACTTACTTGGGTTTAGCGAGTAGGCAAGCTTTTTCGCAAAGTTTGCCAATCGAACGGAGAGAATGATCACGGGAAATCCGATCAGCTGTACCGGCAGCTCGAACAGTGGTTCCTGCGCTTGCACCAACGATCTTCGCTCGTTAAAGTCACTGGAGGACAGTAGAATGAAGAGGAAAAAGTAGGCGGCAACTGGTAGCACGTTGAGCAGCTTCATCGCTAATGGCAACACGGGTGATATTGGTCTGCTAGAGTAACACTACAACACTACGAAACACTGAACGAAACAAAAGCCACACGCTTTAAAGGGGGATCGGGTGACAGGAGCCTGGTGCAATACCCGGTGAGATCACTGTCGGTGGTTTCTGCACCCTTTTCTTTCGCTTCACGCAGATGCAAATATCTGTCACTAGTTTATGTAAGCTTTTGCCGTCGTCATTACCGGCTGGTAATAATGCAATCCCACTTGTCAGATCTGGCTATCTGATTCGCAGGACACACACGCGAGCGCGCGCGTTATCTCGTGTAACTCGTTACAGCAAAAAAAAACCACACACACACACACACACGCTTTACAGTACCAAGATAAAGCAGGTTCGTTGTCTGCTCAAGTTGTCCGGGTGTTAGTCGTCGTTATGCGCAGCGAACGCACAGCTTTACCGAACGCGCTTATGCGTTTAATGCGTCTAGTGCCACCGTCGGCCAAGTGGATACTGACTCCGGTATGGTGCCGCTGTGTGCTCCCGAACCAGCGCAACGAAACCGAAAACAGTGTAGAAAAAGAGGGGAGGTTCGTCGCTTTGCTCTCGCGCAAGTCTTTTGATGTAATGCTGCCCATTCGAACGGGGGCCTGCAATGGAGGGGGGGGGATCCCGGGCGTTTGGAGCGCAGGGCTTTTATGAGAGGCTTGTTTTGTTGTTGCTCGACTGGCTCGGTCGTTTCTTCTTCTTCTTCTCGTCTTGGAGTCTTGTTCCCACATAAACCAACGGTAAGCAATAGCTGCATATGTGTGGGGACGACTATCGCAAGAGGTATGCTCACATGCACTCAATGTGCAGCCGCAGCCACCTTCGATGGCGATTGTCGATGAAAGTGTAAGTACAGTGATGGAAGAAAACGTTAGTACATTAGTTTAGTGTTTAAATTTGTGATTATTTCGCGATAATCAGGCAGGGAAGGTATAGCTGAGATAGCTTTAGGAGATATTAATAAAACTTAATCTTATACCCGACACTGTAACTTTACGCACTGGGTTGGGGGTTGCTGCCACGAGTGGGTGGGACTCCATGCTTCAAGTAATGGTTGGACTTGCCCCCATACTCGCCCTATCGCGCTGGTAGCTCAGTCAGTCGGTCGGTAGGTCTTGCTAGCACGTTTAGTTGCTGGCCCCCTTTTCGGGAGGTACCCGCGACACCGTTCACCCTCAATTCCCGTACCGAGAGGTAGGAGAAGCTGGTTGAGTAACATGTGTACTTGCTTGCGGATTGAGCCAATCCTTCGGACCGGTCCACCGTGCCACAAGGGAGCGGAGTCTTGGAGTGTGCTCCCTTTGCACGACCTAACCAGGCACAAAAGCAGCACCCAAACCCAAACGACCTCGATGATGATGACGTTTTTTTGTTGCTTGTTGTTATTGCTTGCTGCAAGTACTTTCGTGATGTCGCTCGAATCCCTCGCTGGAATCTGGATCGCGCGAAAGAGAACGAACGAGGGAATTTGTGTTTTCTTTCTTTTTGGGGCCAGAATATAGCGCCTTCCCTTGTTGGCGGGCCGAGCAATTTGATGCGCCTAACGAGCGCGTTTTAGGGGTGGCTGGAGAGACAGGTTATCTAACTTCTAGGAAGTATTGGGATCGAGGCAAAAATGTCACCACCATTATGTGGAGGTAAATCATCTATTGATAATGACAATTTAAGCGGTAGGCTGTTGAGTCATCGTTGGTTTCTTTTCTTCATGCTGCACTCGGTTTTTTTTTGCACATGTCGTTAAGGAGGGTGCGTTTGGTTCGTGCACGCCTGAAGGTATGCAATTCATTGATTGCGCCTTGTATGTAGACGGTGACATCTTGAAGTTTTCGGTGATCGAAAGCGAATAAAACTGCATCTGGACCACTAAATCTACCTTATAATTGCTCAAACGTTCTAACAAGTTCACAAACAAATATTTAATAATATAAAAATTGTATTCTATCTAAACAAATAAAATACACAATAGAAAAAAAAAGTAGCATGAAAAGATGTAAAGAAAGCAAAACAATCAATCAACGCATTGTCGAAAAGTGGGTTACAAATGAAGCAATTGTATGCAATGTAAAAGAAGGAGTTGTTGTTAAATCACTGGCATACCCGTTTACATCGCGTCGTCACCTAAACTGTACACCGGTCCTAAAAACCCGTGTTGAGAAAGATGGCAAAGAAACGTGGAAAACAAAAACACAGCCAAAAAAAAAACCGATACTCACCACAACATGTCGAACAAACATGCATACAATAAATGCGCTGTCTGGTGGGTACCCCGGTACGACGACGACGAGCCCTATCAGTTTAATACGCGATCGGTTCGCATTATGACACAGATTATATTGTTGTTGAACGCCCGCTTATGTAAGGATTGGCCGACAAGTCTGAGCTATTTTTCGCCTTTCGCCAACACTCGTCTTCGCGGCCCGGGTCTCGCAGGGGTTTAAGTAGTTTTGTTTGGTGTTTAGTCAACGTTGGATTGATGCGCTCGGCCACTACGCTTCAACGCTACCACAACCGGCCACTCAAATTAGATGGGGAAATGAAGTAGCAAGAAGAATGGTAAAATTGAACCACTAGTGAGGCGGAGGCCGATTAAAGCGGTGGGGTTGTTGATTTAATTGAATATTTTTCGATTAACCTTCTCTCCCGAGCCGGTTGGATCTACGTGCGCCATCCATCGTACGCATCGGCGAGAGAGAGAGAGATCGCTAGCAAACACCGCACGCAAAAAAAGGCGGTCTGAACCATCGCGAAGCATATTATGCAATAATTGCCACACTATTAGCGCGCCGCATAACCACGCGAGCATGATGCATCCCCGCGGGTTCGACCGAAACCGAAGGGTGATAATGTGCTGTACAAATAGTGCAACAACACCAACTATTAATCCGTATCGGTGTATCCCGGTCTGTGTGGGCGAGGAATTTTGCTCGAATTTCGTGCGTGACATTGAACTTCTTCGATTTAGGTCACACTCCTCCGTGGGTTTGTGGTGCGCGATTGCGCAACAGGTGGATGCAGTAAACGCTACGGTTATCGTTTGCTTTGAGGGGGGGAGGGGTGGTTCGATGGTGTCGGAGTAGGTTAGTGGTGCAAGTCACGTAAGCAGCTAACACTTGCCGGCTGAATATTTACCAGTGGACGAACTGACGACGTTGGTGACTGTGGGAAATTCCTTTTTTCGGAATGAACTATACGTCTCGTTGCCGGGACCTGATGCCGGCACAAGCTAGTAGATTGTGATAGGATGAGTAAGGTGAACCTCACACTCGTAGCATCGAGTGATAGCTGAAAAGATTATTTATACGCCTAAAATTATGCAAGCTGCGCGACAGATGGTGACTCTCCAAGAGTTCAATCAAACGCACCTGTTTCGAATAATATCTTTGAAAATGTTTATTTTATTCAACACACAGTGTAAAAAATCGTTTCAACATGCTATAGTAGCGGTTTTTGCTTTGGTTCTTGAACGAAAAGTATAAACATGACATAATAGAAAACATTCATTTTAAATAAACTATCTCTCCCGTTCTTGCTTGCTGTGTTTTGTTTGGTTTCCCTTACTGGTCGTTAATGAATTCAACATCAGATCCGATAGATACATTGATAAAGAAAGTAGAATTTTTTCTCGTTTTTGGCTACTCCGTCTTGATTTGCTAGTTTGGTTTTCATTTTCGGGTCTCGCCTAGCCCCTGACCTTATTCCTACCCGGGCCCGATGAGGGATAACATTCGCACCAATGTTATCCGCCTTCGGACGCGGGCAACTGAATTCGATGGGCCCCGTGCAGAGTCCGGGCGGAGTAGCAGTAAGAAGCAGTACAAATGTGTTCCAACGCAGCCAGGCAGCAGATAGGTCCTGCAACGTGTTGCCCTGTCGTGTTGCTGCGTTGTCGTTGCCGGCATTTTAGTCGGCGAGAATTAGTCGAGAGTGTTGTTGTTTCTGCTCTAATACGTTACATTTATACGATTATATGAAGCACCCAACTCATCCACGCACAGCGAGCGACACCACCGGGGATAGTGGATAGGTAACACCTGTCTGCTTGTGGTTGTGTGAGTGGTTGCTCTGCATTATCATCTTTCGCTTCATCTCAGCTGCTGCACATGTCGTGCAGTAGTCCTTCGTTGGGACAGGCTCACGGCTGTTGCCTTAGCTTTTGCTCTTTTATCACAGTTCCATGAAGATTCTTACAGGTTTCTCCGAGCTATTGTTGAGTTTCTTAGCATGTTTTTTTTTTCTTGGGATTGGCTGGGACGCAAGGATAGCATTAGGACGTTCGTATATAGACATCTTCGGGGTTGAGCAACATTTATACACACATACACATAGCGTTTAACAAAGGTCGAACGGTCCCACCAGAGCATGATCAGGGGTTGAGAAGCATGGAACTTTGTGTCCATCATATCCGAATGAACAAAATAGTAAGGTTAATTGTGGGGTGGTTGTGACTCACTTCACGTCATCTAGTCATCTAGAAGCAATATACATCTACGCCAGCGTCGTATACGTGTGAAGCTGACGATAGTTCTATGGGGAAGTTGTAGTTGGAACGCGCTCTCTTTACTTGAACAGATTCTTAGCGTTGACCCATAGTTTGAAGAAGTATTCGCTTCTCCTCAGAAGCTTATGGCGAGCGTAGCTGTTAATGTCCGCCGTCATGTTGTGTTCCCGAAGCCAAGACGAGGTGTTGGTGCCGGTAGGTTCCGAGAAGTCTCTCGTTGTTTCATCGTGAACATCGTCCGGAGCTGTAATGGGCGGATAAGACATCATTAGCAAAAGTGACCACCCACCCCAAAGAGCACTAGAGCACTACTCACCAGCACCAAGCTGCACAGTGTACGGTTCCTCCGATTCCAGCGGATCGCTGATGCCGACCTCATTGCGAGCCATGATCCGGATCAGGTAGTCTTCACTTTCCTGCAGATCCTTAATGTTGAAGGATTGGCAGTCGGCCGCCACACGACCAACTTCCATCCACATCGTTTTCTTTGCGTTGCGGATCGCGATGTTGTAGCCCTCGATCGGTGCACCACCGTCCGACTCTGGAATGCCCCACTCGACGATGTTGATGTTGGGTCCCAGGTAGCGTACCTCTAGCGGACCAGTTGGTGGGGACGGAACAGCTACAGGGGAGGATTTTTAAGACATTTTTTTAATACAATTCCATATTGAAGATGATTTATGGGGAAAATGGACAGATAAGATAACACACAGAACATAGAGACAGAGTAGAAAGGTAGTACAGAAAGTGTGGGTAGTGGTATCTTACTGGCATGTGTCTTTAGCACAACACCCTCCGACACGGTGGGCGAACTTAGTCCGACCGCATTCTCGGCAAATATCCTAAACACCAGCTCGGTCTTTTCCTTCATATTATCCACACAGTACGACAGACAGTTGGACTCGAGCGTCTTGATCTTGGTCCACTGCTGCGCAGTTGTCAGTCGTTTCTCGATGATGTATCCGGTCACGTCGGAGCCTCCATTGGTTTCCGGCTGCTGCCATTCGAGCTTCACGCTCTTGCTGGTGACGTTTGTGATGCGTAGATTTCTTGGTGCAGATGGTGGAGCTGTAGTTGTAGTGTTGATGATGCACGTGGACACACATGTGGACATGTTCGATGTGGACGATTTGGATTGAGTGAAAGTGTTCAGAATAACGTTAGAAACATGGTAGTTTCAGTTGTGTTAAGTTCGAGGTAAGTATTGATTTGTGAGTAGTTTTAGTGGCAGTTGCATATAGTTGTTGAGTGTTAGGGTCAGTGGGTCAATCGTTTACATTTTGAGGGTTTGTAAGTCGGCTAGAGAGGTGCTCAGTGGACTTAGATATCGGGTAGAATGATTTGTACGATGGTTCTTGTTTAGCTGTCATTTTAGATGAAATGATTCTAGTGAACAATAGTTTAATTTCCAACAAAACATAGGACATGGGACAATTGTTACAAACAGGACAAACAGCCACTTGATAAGCATTAGCACACGATGCACAACATCTGCGTTATTCCGCTGTCCACCGTACTTACTGATTTCCTTTCCGGCCACAATGGATTCCACCGTCTGGAGTGGTTCACTCGCGCCAACCTTGTTATGGGCGGTGATCTTGAAGTCGTACGCCTTGTTCATTGCAAGGTTTTCGATCAGTAGCGTAGTCTCCGAGGAGTTGGTTGATCCAGCCACCTTCCACACCTTCTTCTTCGCTTCCTTTACCTCAACGACGTATTCCGTTATCTTGCTGCCACCGTTCGATTCCGACGGTTGCCACATAAGCGTAAACGAGTTGCTCGTCATACCAGACGTCTCAATCGGGCCACGCGGTGGCGATGGTGCCTCGATCGTCTGCTGAATCTTTACCGTAGCACTCTCCAGCGGCTCCGAACAACCGACCGGATTCTGGGCAATCACACGGAAGTGGTACTGTGTGCTATCGAGCAGCTTCTGGATGCAGTACGACTTGATGTTGCGCTGCACGTCCGCCACCTTGATCCAGGCGTTCTTATTCGCATCGTCGCACTTCTCAATGGTGAACTGCGAAATTTCCAGACCACCGTCGTCGGATGGAGGTTTCCATTCGATGACGACCGCTTCGGGGCTAAGTTCACGCACCACAATCGGTCCCTCCGGTTTGCTTGGCTTGTCGATCACCTTCAGCGTCAGCTCGACTGTTGCCGAACCGGCAGAGTTACGGGCCTCCACCGTGTACTTTCCCGTGTGCGAGCGATCCAACGAAGAGATTACGATGGTCGACGATTGACCAACGGTGACGAACGTGTGCTCGGCAGTGGAAGTCAGTTTCTCTTCCTCCCGGTACCAGATCAACTCCGGTGCCGGATAGCCGGTAAATTCGGCCACAACCTTCCACTCATCACCGACACGTAGCTTCTGCACGATCTGCTTCTTCTCGACGGTCAGCGTCGGTTTTTCTTCGATCACAACTTGACAGCTGCTCTCGACACTGCCTACCTCGTTGGTTGCACGGCACGTGTACTTGGCGCCACTCTCAACAGTGGTCGATTTGATCTGGTACTTGGCAGAACCGTTCTCGTACGATACGACATCCTGCTTGAGCGGTTGTCCATTGCGGAACCATGCGACATCCGGTACGGGTACACCCGTCACGATACAGCTCAGCGTGACCGATTGTCCGAGTCCGACGTGCACATCCTTCAGGTGTTCGCTTACCGTCGGAGCTTCCTTCTGAATCGGTGCCACAATCTTGTAGTAGGGCGAGTTCGGTGATGCCGGACCCTTGCCCACCTCGTTGACGGCTGTGACACGGAATGTGTACTCGGAATTCTTGGTCAGTTTCGTAACGGTCGTAGTCGTTTCGGTGATACCTGTAATCTCGGTCCATCTAGTGAAGAAAGAGTATCCAGAATTGAGATATTGTAGTACGGTACATTATCTAACCCCACTGTCAGCTACCACATACTTCTGTTGGTTCTTTTCCTGGTACTCAAGCACGTATTGAGTGATTGGGCTGTTGCCATCGTCGCTCGGTGCCTTCCAGAACAGTGTGATGGAGTCGTCCGTGATGAGTGTCGCTTCTGGTGCTTCTGGAGCTCCAGGTTGTTCTGAAAAAATGTGCAACATATTGTAAGTTCTACTGCCAACAAGAATACTCGTCAAACACTTACTTTTAATTACAAGTGTAAAGGTAGCGCTTGCATCACCGCACTCATTCGTGAGCTTCAAGGTGAACTCTCCAGCATCGACCTCAGCTGCACGCTTGATCGTCAAGCTAGCGGTCTCCTCGGTGACAGTCGAGACGAACTTGGCCGACGGGATGATGACCCGCTTGTTGACGCGCCATTCCGCTTCGGGCTTTGGTGTGGCGTTAAACTTTACGCTGAACGTGACGTCCTCATCCTTGCGAATGGTGAACGCACGTGGGCCATCCTCGAAGATTGTCGGAGCAACTTTAATGATTTCGACCTTCAGCTTCGAAGAGGTCTTAGCATTCGATACGGTACAGGTGTACTCATCCTCATCTTCCTCGACTGTGTTTTTGACGATTAGCTTGCGGATGCACTTCTCGACAACGAGCTCGTACTTGCTGGAGGCAGTAATGATCTTGTTGTTGCGATACCACATTACGTCGGCAGACTCGGAGAGTTCGACCGTGAACACGGCATCATTATCTCGCGTAGTGAGAGTAACCTCTGGTAGGCGTCGTACAAAATCAACGACAGGCTTCTCCACAGTCAGCCGAGCCTTGGCACGCTGTTCGCCTACCACGCACGTGTACTCACCGGCATCCGCATCGACTGTCTTGTTAATCTTGAGCGTCTGTCGCTTACCATCGATCGTCAACTGGACGTGTCCATTGAACGAAAGTTCATCCTCGTTACGGTACCAACGGACCAAAGCATCACCCTTGGTAAGCTCCAGCTCGAAGATGGCATCCTCACCACGAGCTACGGTAACATCGCGCGGCGCACTGATGATCTCCGGTGGAAGCTCAATAACCGACACCTCAGCCGAACATTCCTGATCGGCCAGCGCACAGGTGTATTCGCCTTCGTCGTGCACTGAAGTGTTACGCACAAAGAGCACACGCGATTTACCCTTCTTCGAGAATTCGTACTTGCCAGTGGTTTCGACCAGCTTGCGGCCCTCCTTGTACCACGTGACATCGGCAGTCTCGGAGGTAATTTCAACCTCTAACACGGCGTGCTCTTTCTCCTTCGTTTCGACATCTTCAAGCTTACGCAGGAACTCGGGCTTGGCCTCAATGACCGTAAGCGTACATTCGGTCTGCTGATCCTTAACCGTGCACCGGTACACACCGGTGTCGTTGATGGTTGGGTTCTTAATGTTCAGTTTGTGTACCTTACCCTCCTGCACGATCATACGGTGATCCATTCCACTGAGCTCTTTGCCGTTGTGGAACCATTTGGTGGATACGGTATGGGAAGTCTCGCATTCCAGTGTGACCGCCTTACTCTCCTCCACCGTGACGGTCTTCTTGAGCTTCTTCGTGAAGGTAACCTTGTCGACCTCCACCGTAACGCGTGCACCATGCGATGCCTTACCGATCGTGTTGGAAGCGATGCACTTGTAGTTACCCGAGTCCTGTTCGGAATCTGCGTTGTTGATCAACAACTCAATGTTTTCTCCATCGTACGCCTGCTTCACGCGTTTGGACGCTAGCAGCGTGTTATTGTTGCGCAGCCATAGGATTTCTGGCACTGGATTACCCGTTACTCGTGCCGGAAGCTTGATCGTACCACCTTGCGGTACGCTTTGCTCTTCGAAACGTTCCAAGAAGAGTGGTGCTTGCGGATTACCGACGTTGGATTCGTCCACCGTAAGGAAGGCACTCGTCTCGACGCTTCCTGCCGGGTTCTTCGCCTTAACTATGTACTCGCCAGCATTGTCGTGCGTGGGTGCCACCAGCGTTACCGTGTACATGTTACGATCCGCTTGTGTAGGTACGTCTAACGCAACGCCATTCTTGAACCACTGTACTTCAGGCGCTGGATTGCCGACGATCTGCGTGGACAGAATCACCGTCTCACCTTGGCGGATCGTCATGCTCTTGAGTGGTTCCAAAATTTGAGGCGGCTCTTGCACTCCTGTCTTCACCTTGACCATGATATCCAGAGACGATTCACCTTCACGGTTACGTGCGACCACCTGGTACGAACCTTCCTGTACCTTGTCGATGCCCTTAATGTGAACCACCGTGCAGTACATGTGCATATCCGACTCCACCACAACCTGCACGTTGTCCTTGCTTTCTATCTCCACACCGTTGTAGTACCAAAGAATGTCTGGTTCTGGAACCGCCACGAGACGACACTCGAGTAGCACGTCAGTGCCAGCATCGACGTACTGTGCCTTCGGTTTGCGTGAGAAAGTTGGCGGGATGCCCTCAAGGATGTCGGCTAGAGATGACTCACGAGACATGCTCTTGCGGGACAACGTGGCAACGTCTGAACCGTGATCAGAGCTGAACGAATCAACGACCAGCTCGGTTGCACTTGAAGCAAAACCAGCAATGTTCTTCGCGACACACGTGAACGTACCAGCATCTTCCGGGAATACTTCACGAATGATCAGCGTTGCAACGTTGTCATCGTCGTAGTAGATCTGGAAGTCTTGCGATGGTTTGATAACAGCCGTCTGACGGAACCAGGTGATCGAGGGTCTCGGGAATCCTTCGACCTTGCACTCGAACTGCACTGTGTATCCATCCTGAGTGGTGATCGGTTGCAGCTTCTCGATAATCTTCGGAGCGAGTGGCTTCTCGCCAGGGCCTGGCTTCTCGAACACCGGCAGCTTGTCGATCTTCTCGTTCAACGTCTTCTGTACGTACTGTGGATAGGTGACTGCGTCCATCAAGTACTCCCGACGGACGAAACCGCGCTCCTCGCACCAAGACCGCTTAACGTACCACCATTCAGAGTTGCTGTGTTCTGTCGAATTGGTAACAAGTAATAGAATCAATATAGGTTAAAATAAAAGAAAACTTCACGCTCGCCATAATACTCACCAATGACATAGACCTTTTCTCCTTCGACGATGTGTAGTGCTTCCTCATTCTCGGCTTCCACCGCCTGGATACAGTACATATCGTTGGCATCTTCTGTAATTGAAACCCGGGACAACAAGCGAGTTAAGAAAACTTCAAAGGACGATTGCACTAGAACTTACCCTCTCGTACAATCTTCAACGATGCCGTTTCTAGTGCAGCAGATACATCAAGCGACGAAATGAGACGGAAATCGTGAAATAAAAAATATATCAATTTGCGAAAAAGACACATTTTATGCATGTGGAAAAGTAAAAACGAAGAAGTAAAACTGTCAGTATCAATGCAAGAAAACTCAGGGTTTAGTGTACAAGTGAAGTAGGAATGGTAAAAGAAGTAGTAGTAGAAGTAAAAGTAGCAGTATTGTGAATATAGTGAGCAATTGTTGAAGTCGTTTCTAGTCTACCAGGAACGCTGGGAGAGAAAATCAATCCAAAAACCAATCACCACACGATAGGATTCACTCTGAAGGGATAGAGATAGAGTTGGAAGTGATAGATAGAGAGTATAAGGTATTGTAAAAGGAAGAATAGTAGAGTAGCATATAGAGCAATAGTAGAAGATGGAACGAGCGTAATATACATTGGTGTTATGCGTTGAAGGTAGTAGCGGTGCAAAGTGCTGATGTGTGTTTGCTTTTTACAATAGCTGGTGTGTAAGATCCGTGTACAGGTTTTACTCAGTGTAAGCTGAAAATTAGAGTAGAAATCATTTAGACAGGCTATAGAGAGAACGGTGATGTTTGTTCACCGTGGTGCCGTAGATGAGAGAGAGAGAGGTTTGCTTTGTGGAAGAAAGTGTTCCGGCTGCAGATATGGGAGATGTTCAGTTTGCCAATATTTATAAAGTAAAAGCTTGTGAAGGTCAGCATAGGAGCAATAAGAGCTGGTAGCGATAGAAAAAGTAATAATTTCACTTTCAAACCATTCGCCAGCAATATATCCTTACGATTCTAACGCACATTTATTGTTGGTTTATGGTTTCTTTGTTTTTTTTTTTTTATTTCTGTACATTCTCCTCAAACCTTCATCGCATACTAATAACTATCTTTCTTCTTAACCACCATAGGTGCAGATACTGTTGATTTACAGGAGGACACGTTCGAAACGAACGAGTTTGTCGAAACTGAAACTCTGGGAGATGTTGTGCAGCCGGTCGACGTACCGGAAGCTGCCCTTGAGAAGCCCGAGGTTTCGCTGAAGCCTCAAGTTACGGCCGCTCCCATTGAGCAAGTCCTGGAAGAAACGGTGGAACAGACTGACGTCGTAGCGGCTGAACTGCCGCAGGAAGAGCTAGCAGCTACCTCCGAAATTCCTTCCGTCGTGACGGAAACACCAATCGTGAGTAAACCTATTCTTGAAGCAGCTCCAATCGAAGAAGTTCTTGAACAACAGGTAGAAGAGACGGACAATGTGCCTTCGCTGGCACTGGATACCGTCCAGGTAGCGCCAAGCGATGTATCCGAACACGCAACCGAAGTCCCTACGGTGCAGGGCAAGCCTTTGCTTGAAGCTGCCCCCGTAGATGACCTGTTTGACGTTTCCGTTGAGGAGGCCGACACAGTTGCATCGCTGACGTTGAACGAGGAACAGCTGACACCGGTGGATGTGCCCGCGGGTGCAACCGAACTGCCTGCCGTACAGAGTAAACCGACGGTTGAGGCAGCCCCAGCCGAATCCCTTCTGGAGCAACCCGTGGAAGAGACCGCCACAGTACAGGAACCCCAGCTGGAGACGGAAAATCTAGTCCCCGTGGAAGAGCAGCGTGCCGAACCAACGGAAGAAGCACAGATCCAACCAGCAGCCACCGTGGAAACTGCTCCGGCCGAAGCCCCGAAGAAGGTGGTCAAGAAGGTAACGAAGGTAACGAAGAAGGCCAAGAAGTCGATCGACGATGACGAGGAGCTGCAGCGCCTGCTGAATCTGGAGATTGAAAAAACGCAGCTGGAGCAGTACGAGAAGGTGGACGTGGATGGCAAACCGAAGGTTAAACCGGAGAAGGGTGAGATTGTTAAGCTAGAGCCTATTAAAATCGAACGTAAGGAACAGAAACCGATTAAACCAGAAATCACTGACACACAAGAACCACAAACAGTTAAACTGCGCAAAACCGTCATACCAGAGAAGCGTGATGTGGAGGAAGTCGCCGTACCGAAGGTACTGCTCAAGAGCCGCATCGAACAAGTGGAGTTCACCGTCCAGGGACAGCAGCCTGAGATTGTGCAGCTAGACACCCGACCGGGCGTGGGAACATTGTCGCGCATTGAAGAGGACGAGGTGGAGCGTACGAAGAAGGTAATCAAGAAGGTAAAGGTTATTAAGAAGGAAAAGCCCGAGCTGGAAACGCTCGACATTGAGAAGTACGAAAAGGAACCGAAAGAAGAGGTGCCGAAGGAGGAGGAAAAGTCGCAATACCAACGACAGCCAAAGGAAGCGCCAAAGGATGAGCCGGAAGAGCGTACATTGCAGATGGGTAAGGGTAAGTTGAAGAAGGATGAGGAACACCACGAAGAGGTGAAGCTGAAGAAAACGCCAACCAAACCGAAAGAAGAAACGGTGGAAGACGTTAAGCAAAAGAAAAAACCGGAAGAAAAACCGAAAGAAGAAGTACTGGACACCAAAAAACGAAGCGTCGAAAAGCCGACGTTTACTCCGTCCGATATTCCAGACTACGAGACGCCGCTCGAGCCGTACGTTAAGCCGGAACCGGAAGTGGAAGAAAAACCTGTGCAGGAACCTGAAAAACCGAAGATTCCCAAAGAGCCTAAGGTTCCGGAGGTTCCGGAAGAACCTGAGCATAAGATTGTGCTAGGAAAGGGTAAGAAGCCTGAACCGGAACCGGAAGATGAGTTCAAGTTCCGCAAACCGGTTCCTACGAAACCGGAAGAAGAAAAGGAAGAGATCAAGCTGAAACCTTTCACCAAGCCAACGCCGGACACCGAGCCCAAAGAGCGTGAAGGTGATCGTGATATGGCTTTGCCAGTTCCGAAAGATGTACCAGATGATGCGGACACCGAAACAGCCCCAAAGAAGGTAATAAAAAAGGTTATCAAAAAACCAAAGACGCCTGCCGAGGTGGAGCCTAAACCTGAGGAGCCTGTGCAGATGCCAGAAGCACCAGTGCCGATTGAAGTACCTGCTCCTGTAGTAGAGGAAGCTGTTCCAGAACCTGTTAAAGAAGTCGAGAAACCTAAGGAAGTGCAAGTGGAGCAACCGAAAGAGTTGGTTCTTCCACAGCCGGTAGAGGAACAGACGGAGGTTCTCCCAGTGCCACAGGTGCCAGAAGAGAAACCGGTTGAGACGGTACAAGAACCTGCACCGGAAGTAAAACAAGAAGTCCCGATAGAAGTACAGGAGCAAAAGGAGAAGGTTATCAAGAAGAAGGTTGTGAAAAAACCGAAGAAAAAGCCGGAAGAAGATGCGGAATTGGAGCGATTGCTGAACCTGGAGGTTGAAAAGACAGAGCTGGAGACGTATGAAAAGATTGACCTTGAGCCAAAGCCCAAAGAAATACCGGCCCCTGTTACGGAGCCAGCTGAAGTGCCGGCAAAGGTTGAAGAACCAGTCGTTGAAAAGCCAGCCCCAGTTGCTCCAGTTATTGAACAAGCCAAAATGGTGGAAGAAGTACTTGTACCGGAGGAGGCTAGTGTTATTGCACCTGTTGAACCTACGAAGCCAACCGAACCGATAACGAAACCAGTACCGGAGGAAGTTGTCACTGCCGTACAGGAACCGCCGGTTGTTGTTAAAACAGACGAGCCAAAGCCCGTTCCGGTGGAGCCAGAAAAGCCGGTGGAGCACCCGGAGCAGCCGGAAAAGATTGAGGAAAAGAAAACGGTGATCAAGAAAAAGGTGGTAAAGAAACCCAAAAAGGCTTCTATTGAGGACGATGAACAGTTGCAGCGTCTGTTGAATCTGGAGATTGAAAAAACTGAGCTTGAAAAGTACGAGAAAATCGATGTGGACATCAAGAAGCCAGAGAAAACGGTTGAAACGGTTGAAGAACCGCGAACAGCTCAAGTGGCAGAGGTTGAAGAACCGGAACCGGTTGAGGTCACGTTGAAGCCCAAGAAGACTGTCAAAAAACCCGTAGAACCGGAACCGGTTGAGGCTGAATTTAAGATCACGAAGAAGCCACGATTGCCGGAAGCCCCACAGGAAGTGGAGGAGCAAATCATTCTGAAACCTACACCTCAGAAGTCGGAAGAAACGGTTAGCGTTGAGCGAATCATTAAGATTGAGGTAGAGCAACCGGAGCCAGTCGAACAACCGACAATTGAAGAAATCGAAACGGATGAACCACAACCGATGGAAGATGTAGAGACGGTGGAGCCTGTGGTTGAGGAACCGGTGGAAGCGGAAGCTCCCGAGGAAGAGATCGTACCGGTACAACCGTTGATCGAGGAAGTGCACGATGTGCAGCCGATCATAGAGGACGCGGTCATTGAGGCACCATCGGAGGAACTGCCCACCGTGGTAGAATCAGTGCCGATACAACCCATCGTGGAAGAACCACAACCGGTGACGCCACTTCGGTTCCTGTACGGCAGGGACAACTTCCTCCGGTACTGGTTTCGTTATCGGTTCGGTTGGCTTCGTAGGTTCAACAGGTGCAATAACACTAGCCTCCTCCGGTACAAGTACTTCTTCCACCATTTTGGCTTGTTCAATAACTGGAGCAACTGGGGCTGGCTTTTCAACGACTGGTTCTTCAACCTTTGCCGGCACTTCAGCTGGCTCCGTAACAGGGGCCGGTATTTCTTTGGGCTTTGGCTCAAGGTCAATCTTTTCATACGTCTCCAGCTCTGTCTTTTCAACCTCCAGGTTCAGCAATCGCTCCAATTCCGCATCTTCTTCCGGCTTTTTCTTCGGTTTTTTCACAACCTTCTTCTTGATAACCTTCTCCTTTTGCTCCTGTACTTCTATCGGGACTTCTTGTTTTACTTCCGGTGCAGGTTCTTGTACCGTTTCAACCGGTTTCTCTTCTGGCACCTGTGGCACTGGGAGAACCTCCGTCTGTTCCTCTACCGGCTGTGGAAGAACCAACTCTTTCGGTTGCTCCACTTGCACTTCCTTAGGTTTCTCGACTTCTTTAACAGGTTCTGGAACAGCTTCCTCTACTACAGGAGCAGGTACTTCAATCGGCACTGGTGCTTCTGGCATCTGCACAGGCTCCTCAGGTTTAGGCTCCACCTCGGCAGGCGTCTTTGGTTTTTTGATAACCTTTTTTATTACCTTCTTTGGGGCTGTTTCGGTGTCCGCATCATCTGGTACATCTTTCGGAACTGGCAAAGCCATATCACGATCACCTTCACGCTCTTTGGGCTCGGTGTCCGGCGTTGGCTTGGTGAAAGGTTTCAGCTTGATCTCTTCCTTTTCTTCTTCCGGTTTCGTAGGAACCGGTTTCCGGAACTTGAACTCATCTTCCGGTTCCGGTTCAGGCTTCTTACCCTTTCCTAGCACAATCTTATGCTCAGGTTCTTCCGGAACCTCCGGAACCTTAGGCTCTTTGGGAATCTTCGGTTTTTCAGGTTCCTGCACAGGTTTTTCTTCCACTTCCGGTTCCGGCTTAACGTACGGCTCGAGCGGCGTCTCGTAGTCTGGAATATCGGACGGAGTAAACGTCGGCTTTTCGACGCTTCGTTTTTTGGTGTCCAGTACTTCTTCTTTCGGTTTTTCTTCCGGTTTTTTCTTTTGCTTAACGTCTTCCACCGTTTCTTCTTTCGGTTTGGTTGGCGTTTTCTTCAGCTTCACCTCTTCGTGGTGTTCCTCATCCTTCTTCAACTTACCCTTACCCATCTGCAATGTACGCTCTTCCGGCTCATCCTCCTTCGGCACCTCTTCTTTCGGTTCCTTTTCGTACTTCTCAATGTCGAGCGTTTCCAGCTCGGGCTTTTCCTTCTTAATAACCTTTACCTTCTTGATTACCTTCTTCGTACGCTCCACCTCGTCCTCTTCAATGCGCGACAATGTTCCCACGCCCGGTCGGGTGTCTAGCTGCACAATCTCTCCTTTGGCGCTTCCTTTGGCTGTCGTTGGTATTGCGACTTTTCCTCCTCCTTCGGCACCTCTTCTTTCGGTTCCTTTTCGTACTTCTCAATGTCGAGCGTTTCCAGCTCGGGCTTTTCCTTCTTAATAACCTTTACCTTCTTGATTACCTTCTTCGTACGCTCCACCTCGTCCTCTTCAATGCGCGACAATGTTCCCACGCCCGGTCGGGTGTCTAGCTGCACAATCTCAGGCTGCTGTCCCTGGACGGTGAACTCCACTTGTTCGATGCGGCTCTTGAGCAGTACCTTCGGTACGGCGACTTCCTCCACATCACGCTTCTCTGGTATGACGGTTTTGCGCAGTTTAACTGTTTGTGGTTCTTGTGTGTCAGTGATTTCTGGTTTAATCGGTTTCTGTTCCTTACGTTCGATTTTAATAGGCTCTAGCTTAACAATCTCACCCTTCTCCGGTTTAACCTTCGGTTTGCCATCCACGTCCACCTTCTCGTACTGCTCCAGCTGCGTTTTTTCAATCTCCAGATTCAGCAGGCGCTGCAGCTCCTCGTCATCGTCGATCGACTTCTTGGCCTTCTTCGTTACCTTCGTTACCTTCTTGACCACCTTCTTCGGGGCTTCGGCCGGAGCAGTTTCCACGGTGGCTGCTGGTTGGATCTGTGCTTCTTCCGTTGGTTCGGCACGCTGCTCTTCCACGGGGACTAGATTTTCCGTCTCCAGCTGGGGTTCCTGTACTGTGGCGGTCTCTTCCACGGGTTGCTCCAGAAGAGATTCGGCTGGGGCTGCCTCAATTGTCGGTTTACTCTGTACGGCAGGCAGTTCGGTTGCACCCGCGGGCACATCCACCGGTGTCAGCTGTTCCTCGTTCAACGTCAGCGATGCAACTGTGTCGGCTTCCTCAACGGAAACGTCAAACAGATCATCTACGGGGGCAGCTTCAAGCAAAGGCTTGCCCTGCACTGTAGGGACTTCGGTTGCGTGTTCGGATACATCGCTTGGCGCTACCTGGACGGTATCCAGTGCCAGGGAAGGCACATTGTCCGTCTCTTCTACCTGTTGTTCAAGAACTTCTTCGATTGGAGCTGCTTCAAGAATAGGTTTACTCACGATTGGTGTTTCCGTCACGACGGAAGGAATTTCGGAGGTAGCTGCTAGCTCTTCCTGCGGCAGTTCAGCCGCTACGACGTCAGTCTGTTCCACCGTTTCTTCCAGGACTTGCTCAATGGGAGCGGCCGTAACTTGAGGCTTCAGCGAAACCTCGGGCTTCTCAAGGGCAGCTTCCGGTACGTCGACCGGCTGCACAACATCTCCCAGAGTTTCAGTTTCGACAAACTCGTTCGTTTCGAACGTGTCCTCCTGTAAATCAACAGTATCTGCACCTATGGTGGTTAAGAAGAAAGATAGCTATTAGTATGCGATGAAGGTTTGAGGAGAATGTACAGTAATAAAAAAAAAAAACAAAGAAACCATAAACCAACAATAAATGTGCGTTAGAATCGTAAGGATATACACTGCTGATGACAATTTGATTGATGGTTTCTTTGGTCTTGTTAAAAAGCTCAATAAAAGATTCGCAAATCGTTAGAAATAATTGTAAACTTAATCTACACAAACGAGTATAAACATTAAACTCTAGCCAGAGTAAATCGACTGTTTAGTGCAGCGTTTACGATGGTCAAGTTGGATACTTACTGACTGGTTGCCTGTCTTCAGTGTGTAAGGTATCGAGTGTCTGTTGGGTAGCTTCGTGTCCAATGGCTGGTTCGAGTGGAACTAATGATTCTGTAGGTATTTCTTGTAATGGGGTGACTTGGTGTTGTTTCTTAGCTTTGCTCTTAGCCTTTGTCTTCTGCGGTGCAGGAGGTGTCGGCTCTTCCAGCTCAGCCGTTTGTGGTACAGGCTCTACCACGGACTGTTCCTTCACGCGCTTAGACGGCTCAAATTCTGTCTTCTCGTAAACCTCAAGCTCTGTTTTCGATATTTCCTGATTCAGAAGTCGCTCGATGTCGGCCTCAAGCGTGTCCGGTTTAACCGTCTTCTTGATGCGAACCTTACGCATCGCACTTTCTGGCTGCGTGGTACTGTCTTCGGGGGTCACTTGTGTCACTGTAACTGTTGCCTCGGGAAGCTCGTCACCTTTCTGTACGGTGACTACTTCGATGAGTTCTACCTTGTCATCTTTCTTCTTCTTGATGATGCGTTTTTTGACTGTTTGCTGTTCGATGGCACCGGTTTCTGTTTTGACCTGCGTCACCTTAACCTCCTCGGGAAGCTGTTCGATAACGAAATCAACCAGTGGTTGTGGCGTTAGATCCAGCTCTTCCGGCTTTTGGAACTCATCGTCCATCATCGTTTTCGGCACGACGGCATGCACGATATCGGGAACGTCTTCTGCCAGATCAGCCACTGCCTGTGGAATTTCTTCCTCGGCCGGCTCTTCCGGCCGGTCCTGACTGTCTGGTTTTTGCTTCGGTTTAGTTTTCTTTACAATTTTCTTCGATTTCTGTGGTAAACTAAGCTCGGTGTCTGGCGCATCGGGTTTTTCGGTACTAGCAGGTAACGCCATGTCTCTGTCAGCTTCCTTAGCAGGTTCATCTTCTTTAGAAACAGATTTCTTGAATGGTTTTAGCGTGATCTCGGGTGGTACTTCATCCTCTTTCTTGCCAACTGGAATCCGGAATCTGACATCGTCTTCCGGAGCTTCCGGTTGAGGCTTACCCTTACCCATAACCAAAGGCTTCTGTTCGTCTTCCGTATCCTCTGGTGCTTTCGGTTTACGTTTGGGTTTGGGCTTTTTCTTCGCTTCTTCTTCCGGTTCGTCTGGAATTGGTTCAGGTGGTTTATATTCTTCCGTATCGGTGCTAAAGTCCGGTATGTCAGTGGGTTTATACACTGGTTTTTCAACGTGGCGCTGTTTTTCTTCTGTTTCCACCTCAGTAGGCTTTTGCTTTGGCTTAGTAACGGACTTTTGTTCTTCCGGTTCTTCTTCTTTCGGCTTCTTTGGCGTTTTCTTTAGTTTCACTTGCTCTATGTCATCATCCTCCTTCTTGAGTTTACCCTTTCCTAGCTTCAGCGTTTTCTCTTCCGGTTTTTCATCAGACGTTTCTTTCGGTTTTCGTTGATACTTATGAGCTTCCTGGTCGAACTCTTCCTTTTCGGGCTTTTCCTCCTCGTAGTCCATGGATTCTGGTGTTTCCAGTTGAAGCTTCTTGCCCTTGGTTGTTTTGATTTTCTTCAGTTTCTTAAGCTTTTCTGTTGTTTCTTCCTCTTCTATCCTCGACATTTGACCAATGGCTTTAACCGGTGTAAGATCAGTAATCACCGGCTTCATCGCTTCGGGTGGGTATTGCACGTCGACTATGCGACTCTTGAGCAAGACCTTGGGTACGACCACTTCCTTAATGTCCTTACGATCTGGTACCTTCACTTTTCGAAGTCTTACCATCTGCGGTTGCTCTTCTGGCTCTGAGATAAGCATCTTTTGAGGTTTTTGTTCTTTACGTTCAATTTTCTGAGGTACTAGCAGTGTTGGTTTGGGCTTTTCTGGTTTGGGTTTTTCTTCGAGCTCAATCTTCTCGTATTGCTCAAGTTGCGTCTTTTCGACCTCCAGGTTCAACAAGCGCTGCAACTGCTCGTCTTCCTCAGGCCGTTGCTCCTTCTTAGGTTTTTTCTTCACCTTCTTTTCTACCTTTTTGGGCTCGGCCTCTGTCTCTGGTACTGGTTTGATTTGGAGTTCTTGCAGTTTCTTAAGCGATTTTTCTTCGTACGTAAGGAACGATTTATCGTGCTGTTCAAGGTAGGCTTCCTGAGGTTGAGGTTCCGCTATCGATATCTCACGTGCTATATCAGGTTCTGTAAGCTCATCATCGAACATTTCTACCGTTTCTGGAATGCCCATTTCTGCAGGTGCTTCTGTAGTTGATAAATCGGCGACAGGTGTTGGTTGCTCCTTGCGTACAGATTTTCGACTGACTTTCTTTTTAGCGATTTCTTTAGTTGGCTCCGTTTGTTCTTGGGCAATTGTGTCGTCCAATATTGCAGTTTCTTCCTGAACAACAGTTTCTTCCACAGGCTCAACGGGTTTTGATGCAAGAACTTCTTCCACTTGATCGACTGTCGAAGGTGTTGGTTTCTTCTTCTTAATGATTTTCTTAGGTGTTTCAGTTTCATGTGGCTGAGTGATCGAAGATTTACGAACAGTTTCAGGTTTGGGTAACTCTATCGTTTCCAAAATTGCCATTTCTGCCTCGGGTCTCTCGAGTGTCTCTTCGATCAGCGATTTGTGACGTTTTTTAAGTTCCACCTCTACTCGTTCATAACGCTCTAGTTCTGTTTTCTTGACCTCAAGATTCAACAACCGCTCAATGATATCATCAACCTCATCTGTCGTTTTGATAGTTTTGACCTTTTTCTTTTTTAACTTGCGGGGCTGTGTCGGTTGAATGACTGTTTCTGTGTCCATTTGCTCAACGGTAACAGGAAGTTCTGCCGGGACTTCGGATTCAGTTATGGTGATAGTGGTTTCGGGCTTTTGACCCTCTTCTTCAACCGTAACCACCTCTACAAGTTCCTGCTTGTCTCCAATCGTTTTCTTGACAGTGCGTTTCTTGGTAAATTGTTTCTTTACTTTACCAGTAAGTGTTATCACCTCATTGACCATGATTTCTTCAGGCAACTCCTCAACAATAGGCAGCTGCTCTTGAGGCATCTCGTAAACAAATTCTTCAGTTTGCTCGTAAGGTTCCACTAGTTCGTCAATCGATTTAGGAAGTTCGGGAGTAACGTCCTCTGGATATTGTTCATCAATACTTTCGACGGATGCTTTTTGTACATCGTCTTGAGGTTTTTTGGATTTTACAGATTTGGTTTTAGTGGTTTTCTTCACAACGCTCACTAACGGACCTTCTGAAATAGCTGCAATTTCTGGTTGATCTCCAATAACGACTTCTTCAGTTTGTTTAGTTTTGCTCTTAAATTCAACGTCTACTTTTTCGTATTTCTCCAGTTCAGTTTTCTTAACTTCTAAATTAAGAAGTTTTTGAATAATGTCATCAGTATCGTCGCCTTTCTTTTTGATGATCTTAACCTTCTTTTTCTTGGGCTTGACCGCTTCAACCATAGGAGTCTCATCAGATGCAGGGGTTGTTGATTCAGGAGCCGTTTCTTCTTCTGTCATTGTGACCGTAGTCTCTGGTACCTGGTCGTCCTCTTGCACAGTCACAATCTTCACCTCTTCTACCTTGTCACCCGTCTTCTTCTTGATGACCTTGGTTTTGGTGATTTGTTTCTTGGGCTTTCCTTCCTTGGTGACAGTTTCAACGACCTCAACATGTTCTGGAAGCTCTTCAATAACCGGCTGTTCTAAAGGAACCTGTTCCAGGATCAATTCGGTGACCTCTTCTTGAGGCACATCTTCGCTAATGGGCTCACCGTGCTTGGGCTTTTTGACCTTTTTCTTGATGATCTTGGTAGTCTTCGTCTTGAGAGTAGCTTCCAACGGCTCCGGATACTCATCCACAACGGCCTCGAGAGGCTTCAACTCCTCCTCGAACGGCTCTGTAACCTCATAAGGTACTTCATGCTCGCTGACTGTGACGGTTGTTTGAGGCTGCTTGCCATCTTCCTGAACAGTAACTTCCTCGGTAACCTCTTCCTTGGGTCCGACACGTTTTTTGATGATCTTCTTCTTGACGACCTTCTTCTTGACTACGCCTGAGTCAGATCTGACTTCTTCGACGACGTCAGGATGCTCTTCGATAGTTGTTTCCTCTACCGGACGCATGCGCTTCTGAAGGTCGACGTCGATCTTCTCGTACTGTTCGAGCTCGGTTTTATGAACCTCCAGATTAAGCAGTCGCTCAATGATATCGTCGGAGTCATCGGTGGTCCTGATAGTCTTGACCTTCTTCTTCTTGGGCTTGGGTTTCTCATCCGCAGGCTTAGAATCGGGAGCTTCTTCCTCGGTGACAGTGATGGTAGTCTCTGGAGCCATGTCGTCCTGCTGTAGAAGCTCTAGAAATTGAGGAGCTTCCTGAAGATGAACCGTGACAACTTCGATGTGTTCCTCCTTCTGGCCAAGACGTTTCTTGATGGTTTTCTTTTTCGTGACGAGTTTCTTAGTTTCCCCTGTCATAGTGGTGACTTCTTGTATGGATACCTGTTCAGGAAGCTCAGAAACAATCATTGCTTGTTCGTGAGCAGGAACGAGATGAGCTTCCAGCGGAAGTTTATCATCATCTTCGGCAACAACAGTTTCAGTGACCCCTTGAATAACAGTAACTTTAGACGCTTTTGATTTAGTCTTCTTTGAGACTACGGTACGTATATCAGCCGTATGTTCCGTTTCTGCCGGAATCAATTGAACTTGCTCGATTGCAACAGTCTCGGATTGTTCGTTTGCCTGTGTTTGTGTTTGTTTCTTCTTGGGTTTATGTTTTGTGACGACTTCCTGTACGGTTTGAGGTGTTTCTTCGAGTTGTGTGGTGTGGAGTGATGGTGCAGATTCTGTGAGACAAGTAGATAAATTAGTATTGGTGGGAAAGAGTTTGTGTGCTGTTCAAATGAAATGTTATGAAGTAAAATATGAAATGTGTAAAATAATACGCAATGGTTCGAAGTATTGTGTAATGTAGACAGTATTGAACCATACATAAAAAATAAAACTACGATTAGCATGGTTTTGGCATTATAATTTTTACCTTCAATTTCCTCAATTAGAACTTCCGATGGCATATGAGGAATTGTTTGAGTGTCAGTTTCATCGAATGTTTCTTCGATTACGGCCCCGTGTTCCTTAATGATCTTAATGTTTCGGGACTTAATGAATGTCTGGTTGTTGTCTGTACATGTTTCAAATGTAGTGATGTATTCGGGAGAAGTGTGTTCTTGCGATTCAGCATCTAAAATAATATTTAAATTGATGTAAGATGTGTAACGGCGTAAATAGAACAAAATATGATTCAAAGAACAGTGTATGTATTCTCTTACCCTGCGTATGTGGTAGAATAAGTGATTGTGAGTGTATGTCTTGTGTGTCAAGCTGTGAAGTGGTAATGTGTGTCTGCTTCTTGGGTTTGGCATTCTGTTTGGGTTTGATGTCTTTCGCGAGTGCGCTAGTAGTTGACACAGGCTCTTGAATTTCTTCGATCAAAGGCTGACAGAACGGTTCCATTTCAGATATCAAAACGTTCGAATGAAGAAGTTCCTGAACTATGTCATGCGTGTCTGCACCCTTCTTTTTGATGGTCTTGACCTTCTTTTTCTTGGGCTTGACCGCTTCGACCATAGGAGACTCATCAGATGCCGGTGTTGTTGTTTCAGGAGCGGTTTCCTCTTCTGTCATTGTGACCGTAGTCTCTGGTATCTGGTCGTCCTCTTGCACAGTCACAATCTTCACCTCTTCTACCTTACCAGCCGTCTTCTTCTTGATGACCTTGGTTTTGGTGATTTGTTTCTTGGGCTTTCCTTCCTTGGTGACAGTTTCAACGACCTCAACATGTTCTGGAAGCTCTTCAATAACTGGCTGTTCCAAAGGAACCTGTTCCATGATCAATTCGATGACTTCTTCTTGAGGCACATCTTCGCTAATGGGCTCACCGTGCTTGGGCTTTTTGACCTTTTTCTTGATGATCTTGGTAGTCTTCGTCTTGAGAGTAGCTTCCAACGGCTCCGGATACTCATCCACAACGGCCTCGAGAGGCTTCAACTCCTCCTCGAACGGCTCTGTAACCTCATAAGGTACTTCATGCTCGCTGACAGTGACGGTTGTTTGAGGCTGCATGCCATCTTCCTGAACAGTAACTTCCTCGGTAACCTCTTCCTTGGGTCCGACACGTTTTTTGATGATCTTCTTTTTGACGACCTTCTTCTTGACTACGCCTGAGTCAGATCTGACTTCTTCGACGACGTCAGGATGCTCCTCGATAGTTGTTTCCTCTACCGGACGCATGCGCTTCTGAAGGTCGACGTCGATCTTCTCGTACTGTTCGAGCTCGGTTTTATGAACCTCCAGATTAAGCAGTCGCTCAATGATATCGTCGGAGTCATCGGTGGTCTTGATAGTCTTGACCTTCTTCTTCTTGGGCTTGGGTTTCTCATCCGCAGGCTTAGAATCGGGAGCTTCTTCCTCGGTGACAGTGATGGTAGTCTCTGGAGCCATGTCGTCCTGCTGAAGAAGCTCTAGAAATTGAGGAGCTTCCTGAAGAGGTAAAGGTGACTGAAGTCTTCACTAGAACTGGTCAAGCCAAGAAGCTGGTCACGAAAAAGAAAAC
>KZ063038.1:19581-84016 GCA_002091835.1 Anopheles maculatus
ATTGGGAGGAAAAGAAGGATAGCATTTATCTTACTCTAGATAGCTATCAATAGCAAATGGAACTGGTACGCAATGGAGAGGCATCGGGCTTCCGAGCCGGTCGCGAATCAACTGTCGTCGTCCATGCCCGTGAACCGCTGCAACGGTGCCGTCGGTGAGATAGCAGCGCGCATGCGGTAGCAGCTTGCGGCATGACGATAGTGAGAGTGCGATTAGTGTACAGTAAGCTGCACGGTTTTCGCTGCTTTACCAGTCACGTCTTATCTATGATGCGGAGAGTATGTCTTGTTGGCTTCAGTGTTCGTCTAGATCGGCCTAAACAACACATCTCTCGATATACCACAACAGGCTGACGGGAATATGAAATAACAATATTCAAAGTGACCTTGAAACCATCCGGCGTTTAAAGTTGGTACATCACTGTACCATGATACTAATGTTGTTCCCTGCGAAACACTTCCACCCTCAACCCTGGCTCTTCTTTTCTTCACCTTCGCGTGAGTAGACTACGGCCAAGCCAAGGCGTCGTCGATCGTTTTCGCACTCACGAGATACAAAATGTGCCGAATTATAGAACACACAGGCGCGCGTGTGGTATGAGCTAGGAGCGTTACAGGAGGAAGGTAGTTGTATAAATTGCTCTTCACAGCATCGAATGCATACATCTGCCTCGGACGAAGATATGTAACAATTCATCCCACCCAATACAATCCGAAGACAGACACTTTTGCAACTCGGTTCTCGTTTTTCGCACTGTGAATGTGACAAATGTGACCAGCTGCTCGCTTGTTCGTGAAATGGGTGGATCTGCTTCCTGCACATCAGCAGCAAAAAAAAAAAGAAATTGTAATCATTTTTTCCAATGGTGTGCTGGTATGAGATCATAACACCTCAACGCGCGTTGGGATCGTTATATCTTGCTAGTGTTTATGTTTGGTGCACCTGTTGGTCGAACGCCACGCTGCAAAGATGCGAAAGATGGGCTGGGATGCTAAAATTTAACAACTGTTTTAACTAGCGCGACCGCACCCTCACGCTTATCATTGGCGAAGTGATTATGGATGAGATTACACGCGGGCGATATGTGCGTGTGGGCTGTTTGCGGTTTTGCGAACCGAAAGCGCAATGCAATAAATATCAGCCTCGGGTGTTAATGTTTCTCTGGTACTTATAAGCTTCAATTGCTGTAGTTTTACCGCTATTTTAAAGCCATAAATGGTTCGTTCGTGGTGACTTTAGACTTCATGATAGGTTCCTCAGGTTCCTCCAACCTGAGAGTTTTGTAATTTGCTTGTGAGTCTACTTCAATTTTGACCCAACAACTTCAACATGTTTTCAACGAAGCACGATTTTGTTTGTTAGCATTGGAACCTTTTTGGAACTGCGCTATAATCTTAATGCATGGTTTGTTTTAACGAAAGGCCCTAATAGAATAATGATTGCTGTTCGAAAGTATCCCGGACAATGGGTGCAGAATAATTCAATCTACGATCAACCAATTTGAACGAAGCACATGGCCCTGCTATAAAGCATATTAAAAGTAGCTGCATGAAGATTCTACTGTATGTAGGCTAACAGCATTGCAGGCCGGTGCTAAACAGCATGTTGCTTTAATTAAGTTATCCGTTTCTTTGTGTTCCTCATAACCATGTGCCCCTTTGTTGAATGTTTGGCATGGGTTTACGTTCGATGTTCTGGTGGTGTACTCAGAATATCCGGATAAGAGCATCCAAAGGTAATTATTCAGCCCCAAATGGAACATTTGTTTAATATGTTTATCGATGTCCAATTTTTAAATTTAGTCCTTGTTTGACTATATTAATGTGTCTAACAAAAATGCTCATTAAATCACTCTATTTAGTAAACAATTCATTTTATTACCTTCTATGAACAGATAAGAAAAGCTACGGAATTAAAATATTTTAAAATAAGTTTTAATATCTGCCAATGGTATTCAGTGTGCAAACATTAGATAGGGCTACCGCAATCACGTATTTGCTATTTGAAAGAGTGAATGAGACCAAGCTCTTTGAGAGCGTAAATAAACTGCTCTTGAAAAAGACTGGAAAACGATTCTTTTGTTATAAGTATTACACCATAACACATTTCTCTAGAGAAACTTTTATATTGTTTAAGACATTTGTCTCAGATTTACAATTGCGTTAAAAAGTGAACAAGCAATTAAATTACAGTTTAAACAAAATAATGCACAACCAATCAATCAAGTGCTATACTCATGGAAAATACCCACTGTGTTAAGCAATTTCGAAAAACGAATTCGAAATGTTTGGTTTAGAACTACCCTGTGAGCAATCAGAAGATGAGTTACGCCCGTAAGTTGCTTGAGATACGATTTCACTCAAAACGTTTTTGTGTATTAATATTGTTTATGTCTTTTTGCAGCAATTAAATTTGATTCAAACTGTTGCACTGTGTCACTTATTTATGTTATTTATGTTATTTATGTTGTCTTCTCTGAGAAATATTGTTTAAAAATTTTAACAAATATTACGAAAAATAACGAGGTTCTTTACAGGTTCATAACTCATTTGGGTTAAAGACTGTTTCAAGACCCTCCCCATCTTCTACACTCACTGGTACTCATCTCAACGAATTGAGTGACGAAAGAGTTATCTAGCCATTCTCCATCGGTCGGTGGATGTACAATACGGCTTAAATTAAATGGCGTTTGTGTGACTGATGGCTTTCTGGACGTTTGATTAAAAGTTGTATAAAGTTTTATAGAGTTCCGAGTTTCCATGTTTGAAAAACATTCTCAACAACAATCTTGCTACAATTTGTTTAAAGTTCTTGAACAGCCAAGCTTAAAACCTTCTGGTCACTCAAGTCGCTGTGATGAGTGTTCATAAGGGGGGCCTCTCGTACTTCGAGGAATCATCGTTGAATTGAGATACCTATTGCAAGTAGGGTCATGTATTTCGAAAAGGTTCATGTCTGGACTAAACATTTTGAAAAAGCGGTTAGTCCGTTACAAATTTACGATGTGTTTCCTATACATCCTACATGTGAAGCTACGGTATGATATTAATCCATCGTACGTATTGCCTGTTTTGATTGAATTGTTGTATGTTAACGATTTTCAATAGCAAAAGTTAGTGAATCACACTTACAGTAAACTATCTCATAACTTGGCTGATCCATTGCAATGTTTCGTTGGTTTCGTTTCGTTTTGCAGGAATGTTCATGGACTTTATTTTATTTTATTTACCTTCGTCTGTAAAATATTTTCGCCAAATTATCAACATCACCAACCTCACATAATTTATGAGAAAAGTCAAATAAATATGCAAAAAATATTTACTCAAAAAGCGTTTAAAAATGTTATCAGTTTTTATTTTCTATTGTTTTAAACGACTGTTCTTTTCTGCTTTTACGTGCTGTAATGTCACTATCTTTAATTTGCTTTTGGATCATTTTTGCTAGCGTACAAGAAAAATGTATTCCATGCACTCAGAACCTTAAAATATCGTTTACCAAATTTGAAAATTAATCGATTGTTCGGATGAGTACATCTAGCGCATGCTTTTATCAATACGATTCTGAAAATCTTTAAAAATTAATAGTTAAAAATTTACGATGTTAACAGCGTTATCGGCAGATTTTGAGTAGCTTTGATCAAAATTGTAGAGGAATTGTAATTGCTGATTATATTTTTTTTCCTCCAGTAAAAACACAAGCATAACGAATCAGGTCAGGTACTAGTCACCCAATAGTGAAGCTTGTTGGCGTGAACCTTGGCCCGAGTTGTCAGAATATCCACCAAATGTGTTTTTTTCTTCTGAAAACTTCAATCGAAAGATCTTTGGTAGTAATTCTGAAGTCAAGGCGCAGTATCGATTGATCGCTAGCGACCAAAAAGAGTGATAACTTGGAAAACAAATATTTTCATACAACGTATTTAGAAGAAAGTGTAGTTAGTATAGGCAACCTAAGATAGTTTTATTTTTATCGTCATACAAAGTTAGCCTGCTTTAAAAGTATGCGTCTATTGTGCTTCATAGATTGTAACAAACATCTATTTTTAATCAACTTCGTTGTTTCGAATATCAAACAGATAATGCAGCATCGAAAGAACCGCTAGCACCCTCTTCGTTTAAGATCCTGTTAAGTATCGATGTATGTTTGTTTGTCCAAGCACAATATTGCAACTGTTTATAGAAGGGATAAAATAATAGCTCGACACACAGCGCTCCCTTTTGTATCCTGGTCATAAATAGTTGATTAATGAACACTTATCAGAACGTTCATATAGCATTTACGGGTGCTGGAACCATGTTGGGAAACATTTTTGGCCTAAACGGTTTGCTAAACTGTTCCCGTACTGTTGCCACAATTGCTGCTGGAGGGTTGTTCATCGGTGCCGTTTTGTTTGCATGATTTTAACGCTAATTTTTCCTCTCGATCTTTCGGGCGGAGCTACGGAGAAAGGTGGTGGAAATGTATGCGTTCAGGAAGCGAAGAGATTTATGTTGACACTTTAGCAAGGCTGTTGTAATGTCCTATCGCACCGAGACTGTGTAACTCATCGATGGACCGGAAAGTGTGAGCTAATGGCGGACAATGGAAAGCTCTGTCGGTGGTTCATGCTAGTCAATGTTTGCCATTACGGAATTATCATTATAGGCTCATGAATGTTAGTTTGATTTATAGAGCGAAGAAGGACGTGGTTCGCGAGAGCATAAAGAAGCAGTTGTTAGCGTGAAGCGTGTGTGTGTGCGTGTGTTCCCTTTTGCCGTATTTGGTGTCAATAAATTGAATATAAGTGCGAATTCGGCTACGGTGTGTAATTAGTGCATCAGTCCGGTTTTGACATGAGTCCGAAAATGATACTCGATCGCGTCATATTGAAGGCACACCTCTCAAGGCACTGGATAGGATTAATGACATACACACCACCGTACGAATAAATACGACTTCCTTCAAAGCAGCCACCATCGGCATCGTCAGATAAGTTTTGAGGTTATCACCCCGGTTACGGCTAAGGTGCAGCGCGAGGAAGTTGCCAAAGCGTTGCAGGATGGTATGTTGTTTTGCTTTTGCGCTCATCAAAAAGGTAAAGAATTTCACAAGTGCACGATGCACCACATCGTTCGCTCAAAGCCGAAGCTGGCCAAAGCATCCGCAGGGCCTGCTTGTCTTGCTGGTCGCATTATTCTTGTTATTAAAGTTTCATCGCGTGAGCATTTCGCGATATCATCTCTCCCGCTTAAATCACGGTTACGGATACGACAGCTTGGTTCTGTGTGTGTGTGTGTGTTTTTTTTTCGGGTCCACAACGGGTCCGTTCATTCGGTTTGGCAAATAATTTATCTTCATTTTATTTTATTTTACCGTTTTTGCCACCTTTTCGCTTGTGCCCCTCATCGGAATGCTCATTATAAGCAAATTTGACATGTGAATACGTGTCGTTGACACATGCTGGTGCTGGTGGTACTACGCTTACGCGTGTACACCTCTATCTGGAACGTCTCGTTCAATCGAAAATGATGATCGACTGCCTGCGCCGTGAAGAATGCTGCTCCGATGATGATATTCAATTCCTTTGACCTCATTTACTGATTCGCGCTTAAAGTCAGGCAGCCGTTGTTGTTTTCCCGTACCGGTAGGTTCCAACACAACACAGCGCGTTAAAGGAAGAAGCGACTGACACAAAAATAGTGCAGAACGCGAGCAAGTACTTGATCCGCTTAAAATACCATACCAATCCGAAAAACCCCGGTAGTGGTGCGCTAACCATTCCGAAATTCCCACGCTTATTTATGAAGAGGAAGTGAGTGATAGGCTTCCTGGTAGGTTGGCTTTCTGCAAACTGAAACGTTTTAATTTAAATTATCTCACTCACTTCGTGAATCATGCCCGAGTGCTTTGCGCTCGATGTTTGCAAGCGATGTCCATCCGTATCTCAGTGTATCTTATCGCATTAATGTAAGACGGCGATACTGTGACGGTAACGCATTACTCAACAACTCCCGGAGAGAAGACGCATGTGTACGTCCGACCCACAATCACCCTAAAGAGCAATTTGAGATGTTTTATGACTGTTGTGGTTAGGTAGAGCACAACGGTAGAGACTGCAGGTTTTTACATATGCTTGACGTTATATTGTTTAATTACAAGCTCTATCAATATCACCTTCAAATATGAAATAATTCTTCATAATCACGTTGAAACTTTTAATAAAGATTGTTGAAAGAAATCAGCTTTTAAATTACAAATAAACAAGATACATTTTTAGCTAGAATTAACCTTTAGGTCACCGTTTCGCAGACAGTGCAAATTGTATTAAAACGTTCATGCGCCTAGTGCTGCTATTAAACCTACCACACCATTACCCAAAAGAAAGCACAGCATATCTCGAGGGCATTCCGAACGCACTACTCCCTGGAACTCCCTTCGCCGAGTTGAAGCACTGTTCACCTCCGGTGTGGCGGTCAATAAATAGAGCGTTTTTATGGTTCACGTGAATTCATTAATCCGGCCAACAGTGGGGGACGGGCGCAAAGCAAGACGATGCTTGCTGGCTTGATCACCATGCCATGGCTTCCCGAAAAACCGGCAAACTGGTGCGTCGCAAATCTCACACATGGCGCACAACGAGCGCATAGTGCGCGTGGTATTCTTTGGGGGTGAATCTTCCTTCCCGAAGCCTTCGCACTAAGTGGAGATGGTTTTTGATTGTGCAATTAAGATAGGTAGATGGAAGCCGAGTGAGAAGCCAGCATCTCGTCGTGACATTCGGCTGAGGTACGTTTGCTGTGGGGTCGTAAATCGTACGGTTCGAGATGGCAAACAAGGATGGTTCACAGGTTTCTCAACGAGGAAAGTTTGGAAGTTGAATGTCAGAAATTGGACCAGTAAAAGTGGTCATTTGGAAAAAGTGAAAAGTACTGCAGTATTTAGAGTGAGACACTAAATAAAGAGTTTAGTTGGGCTTAGTTTAGTTTGGTACTTCAAACATAATATAAGATAAAAGTAGGTTTAATGCTAAGAAAAGGACATTGGTTCATAGTTCAATAGATGCTCCATCTACGACCATGCTCATCGGTTGGTCCCTGGTTTATTAAACACCTAGCGAATTAGTGCCCCAAACGTGAATAGCACCCAGAAGCATGTTGCTCCTATTTGATCGATCATTCGTGAAACATCTCCAACTCTTCACCTCCCTCTCTATCTCTCTTCCCCACTAATCGGCTATTCGCCATGTTGTCTCTCTATACGTCTTACTTGATTGACTTCGGCCATACAAACGGCCAGCCGACCCGGGGCGAAGACAAGGAAACGAAATAGAAGCATGCTGTTAAAACGAAATGGTAGCAATCAAATTTATTAAACTAGATTTTCGCTAATGAAACATTTCAGCATCGTAATAATTTTCATTTAAAATATCACCTATCACTATCGGGACCGTTTACAATCGTCCTCGACCGTTCGGCGCGACCCACCGATTCGCCGTTCGGCGAATATTTTCCATCCCACGGCCCAGATGAGGCAAATATGTTGTTGCTGTATGAATCAGCATCAGGTTCACCCTGAGAAAACGGATGGGAAGCTTAGGCATTCTCTTGGCATGCTCGATCGAAGCTAATGGACTGCCTCACACCGACGGGCTGGCGGACATTTAGCCGAGCGATCACGTTGAATGGCAAGCGTCGAGAGCCGCAAACAGGGAAATGATGATGTTCACGATGATTGAATCTTGCAGCAGCCGGCACAGGTCCTAGTTAAAGCAAAATGGTAAGTTGTTCCAAACGCTTTGTTTTGTGGTGGACGATGCGCGGATGTCTCCATCGGCGTTGGTGTGCCGACCTCTTACGCCAACGGTAGATAGTGCTCGGTGCTGTCGGTGCGATGCAGGTTGGCACAATGAAAAGACGTCGAATATTTTGCTTTGTTGTGATTTTTTACATATGCTTGACGTTATATTGTTTAATTACAAACTCTATCAATATCACCTTCAAATATGAAATAATTCTTCATAATCACGTTGAAACTTTTAATAAAGATTGTGGAAAGAAATCAGCTTTTAAATTACAAATAAACAAGATACATTTTTAGCTAGAATTAACCTTTAGGTCACCGTTTCGCAGACAGTGCAAATTGTATTAAAACGTTCATGCGCCTAGTGCTGCTATTAAACCTACCACACCATTACCCAAAAGAAAGCACAGCATATCTCGAGGGCATTCCGAACGCACTACTCCCTGGAACTCCCTTCGCCGAGTTGAAGCACTGTTCACCTCCGGTGTGGCGGTCAATAAATAGAGCGTTTTTATGGTTCACGTGAATTCATTAATCCGGCCAACAGTGGGGGACGGGCGCAAAGCAAGACGATGCTTGCTGGCTTGATCACCATGCCATGGCTTCCCGAAAAGCCGGCAAATGGTGCGTCGCAAATCTCACACATGGCGCACAACGAGCGCATAGTGCGCGTGGTATTCTTTGGGGGTGAATCTTCCTTCCCGAAGCCTTCGCACTAAGTGGAGATGGTTTTTGATTGTGCAATTAAGATAGGTAGATGGAAGCCGAGTGAGAAGCCAGCATCTCGTCGTGACATTCGGCTGAGGTACGTTTGCTGTGGGGTCGTAAATCGTACGGTTCGAGATGGCAAACAAGGATGGTTCACAGGTTTCTCAACGAGGAAAGTTTGGAAGTTGAATGTCAGAAATTGGACCAGTAAAAGTGGTCATTTGGAAAAAAGTGAAAAGTACTGCAGTCTTTAGAGTGAGACACTAAATAAAGAGTTTAGTTAGGGCTTAGTTTAGTTTGGTACTTCAAACATAATATAAGATAAAAGTAAACACCTAGCGAATTAGTGCCCCAAACGTGAATAGCACCCAGAAGCATGTTGCTCCTATTTGATCGATCATTCGTGAAACATCTCCAACTCTTCACCTCCCTCTCTATCTCTCTTCCCCACTAATCGGCTATTCGCCATGTTGTCTCTCTATACGTCTTACTTGATTGACTTCGGCCATACAAACGGCCAGCCGACCCGGGGCGAAGACAAGGAAACGAAATAGAAGCATGCTGTTAAAACGAAATGGTAGCAATCAAATTTATTAAACTAGATTTTCGCTAATGAAACATTTCAGCATCGTAATAATTTTCATTTAAAATATCACCTATCACTATCGGGACCGTTTACAATCGTCCTCGACCGTTCGGCGCGACCCACCGATTCGCCGTTCGGCGAATATTTTCCATCCCACGGCCCAGATGAGGCAAATATGTTGTTGCTGTATGAATCAGCATCAGGTTCACCCTGAGAAAACGGATGGGAAGCTTAGGCATTCTCTTGGCATGCTCGATCGAAGCTAATGGACTGCCTCACACCGACGGGCTGGCGGACATTTAGCCGAGCGATCACGTTGAATGGCAAGCGTCGAGAGCCGCAAACAGGGAAATGATGATGTTCACGATGATTGAATCTTGCAGCAGCCGGCACAGGTCCTAGTTAAAGCAAAATGGTAAGTTGTTCCAAACGCTTTGTTTTGTGGTGGACGATGCGCGGATGTCTCCATCGGCGTTGGTGTGCCGACCTCTTACGCCAACGGTAGATAGTGCTCGGTGCTGTCGGTGCGATGCAGGTTGGCACAATGAAAAGACGTCGAATATTTTGCTTTGTTGTGATTAATAGATTTTGTAGGCTTGTATCAGTCCACGCTACCAGGTTGTTGGTGGGTGATGATGATTTGTGAACACGTAACGACAATAACAGCATTGTCAGGGATGGTGCAGCATGATAATGGTTTGCAGGGTGCTGGACGATCATTTCGGCCCTTCCAAAGTGTACCGTAAGTTGAAACAATTTAACTACAAACAAACATAAAAAGGCCTAGTTGCAAAACTTCCCAGCTAAGCAGCTATCTTGCGCTTACGGCTCAATAAAACGAAAATCATTACGATCGTCTAGTTAACGTTATCCCTGTCTGGTTCTAGAATCGCACGGCTGGGCGCTGTTCGCCTGAGTAAGAAATATTCCAAATACAGAGATCCATGAAAATAAACTAATAAAATGGTTACCCCAACCGTCCGTTCCGTTTCTCACATGGTGCATCATCGTTTGATTGATCTTGGAATGGGTTTCTCTTTCAGTTTCTGCACCAACCTTTCAGCCGTACCAGCTACCGGCACATCTCCCAGTGTGTGTCTGTGTGGAGAAAATCTACTTGCCGGCGAGATAGTAGCTCGTAAAACGATCTGGATAACATAAAGTTTTCATATTATTAAATTAGATACTTTTAATGATTTAGATTCCGATACGGGTCCCTTGTCGGGTGGAAGCTGACCGGCCATCAGCAGCCTTCGATTGAAGCTTGGTGCAATAAATTCCGTACGAAAAAATAGATTTTTAATTGACTCGCCAAGATAATAATATGGATCACTGGGTAGGAGTATAAAGTTGGCAGTTGGTCGACCATTTCCTTCGCCAAGTTACACATACGGCGTCGCTAAACGGATCCCATCGTGCCTGAGCCGACTTCACAGTGGTCCGATCCGTTACCTCGGGGTGGTTGGCGCAGTTTTGCGTATCGGGTGCAATAAATCTGCTGCCTGTCGTCATGCTGCGTTCTATATGCTTGCCGTGCAGAAGTTAGTTTCGAATCCTTCGTCTTTGTTTGTGAATGATTTTCGAATGAAATACTTATTACGTTTTGTTGCAAGAAGATATGCAACGCACTAAAGTTATGCCGATTCACTCGGTAAGGTCAGTTTTATTGCCTTTAGAGCCGGCAATGAAGATAACAATCTTGGCAGTAGCATCGACCTCCACGCTAGAGCACGTAGAAGTGGTGTACGACGCTACCGAAAAGGTATCTCACAAACTGGAGCACACACAGCTCGACGAATGACGCACTCGTTAGCAGTCGTTTTTGTGTTGTCCCCAGTTCTGGGACCGTATCGATGAATCTCAGCCAATGATTAATCATGTTTCGGAGCTTATACTCACCGCTGGTCAGCATCTATCCAACCACAGATGCAGCTGAATGCAAGCTGCCGACGGCTGCCTCCGTGCGTTAAGCATTTGTTTTACCTCTTTTTGAGATAATTCGTCACAGATATAGGACGGCCTTCTGTAGGCGATGCAGCGCACTCATCGAAAAATCATTGAACTGTTCCGATTCATCTTTGTCTGTCGTAGAAGAGAAATCCTCTTGCCGAAACTTTTTTTTGCGCTGACGCGCCGGAACCGAAACAATGCAAATGCGCACACCCGAGAATGAGTAATGACCGGGGCAAATATGGACTTCGTGCTGTGGGACAACGACCGCTCGCAACACCGTATCGGGCGAAACAAATGCATCATTCTTGGATGCAATTTTCGTGCTGTGTGTGTCGTTTTTTTGATCGTTCGTTTGGTGTTCCTTTTCATTTGCCCTCAATAGGACAACTAATCGGTTCTGGTCAGTTGATATTTGGCATGGTTAAAGGAAAAAGGTTTTGCACGCCGGACTGTTTCTGCTAATGATGGACGTATGAAGGATGGCGAATCGAGAAGATCGGAAAATGAGCAAAGCACTCGTAAATACGCAAGGTGTTGCTTTTGAAGAGGGTCTTAAATAAATTAGATATTTGGAAATATAAACTTGGGAGTACAATATCTTAGCTAACAAGCTCTTCTTTGTGGTGGTAGACATTGTAGGGTTCTTGTATGTATTGAAAAAAAAGTTAAGACGAAAACTTACGCACAACGTAAACAACGTGGATTAATTTGTATGAACTATTGTGAACCAGTCTAACCGGGAAGAAGGCTATAAGATACCATCAGAATTCAGTTGGCACTAACAAGTTGCGTGTAAAGTAGGTCAAGGAAATCCAGAGGAGGAAGACTTAGAAGAAGAAGAAAAAGGATTGTTTTCCATCTTTAATTAGTTGTTTTATATAGAGTTTTCTTATTTGGTAAAACATTTGCACTTTTAAGTCTGTCTAGACTATCGATAGATGCTATATATTTGAAGTTAGAACTACTCATAACTAAATTCTCATGTTATGGCGCCCAGGCTCGTACGTTCCAATCGTGATATGACCCTTACAGGCAGCATTCTTCTGATTCGTCAAGTCCACAACACTCGTAAATACGCAAGGTGTTGCTTTTGAAGAGGGTCTTAAATAAATTAGATATTTGGAAATGTAAACTTGGGAGTGCAATATCTTAGCTAACAAGCTCTTCTTTGTGGTTACAGACATTGTAGGATTCTTGTATGTTTTGAAAAAAAAAGTTAAGACGAAAACTTACGCACAACGTAAACAACGTGGATTAGTTTTTATGAACTCTTGTGAACCAGTCTAACCGGGAAGAAGGCTATAAGATACCATCAGAATTCAGTTGGTACTAACAAGTTGTGTGTAAAGGAGGTCAAGGAAATCCAGAGGAGGAAGACTTAGAAGAAGAGGGAAAAGGATTGTTTTCCATCTTTAATTAGTCGTTTTATATAGAGTTTTCTTATTTTGTAAAACATTTGCACTTTTAAGTTTGTCTAGACTATCGATAGATGCTATATATTTGAAGTTAGAACTACTCATAACTAAATTCTCATGTTATGCGCCCAGGCGCGTACGTTCCAATCGTGATATGACCCTTACAGGCAGCATTCTTCTGATTCGTCAAGTCCACAACAAGAGAAAAAGTTTCAACGCTAAATAACTGAGCAGAGCAAAAAGGTTACAAGCACAAGCTACGGCCCGTTTAAGCAATGTAACGTCGCATGTTAAAAGACATTTGCGAATACTCTCCAAATAATTTACCCAAATTTAATACACGCTCGGTGCGGCTTGGTTGGGCTATCGCCGTTTTCCCGCTCACGATGATCACCGAACACTTAAATCGCTCTTTTTGGCGATCGTGGTAATGATCCACGTCGATGGATGTATTTACTTTTATAAGCTTTTAAATCTGACGCTGATACGTGTTCGAATTCAATATAAAAATGTAAATCCGCGATCATAATTTTTGCAGCCGGCAGACGCACGACGTACGAAGCACGTGCGCACGCGGACATCATCCAGCGTGCTGTATCAATGTGAATCTCAGCTCGAACTTACGGATGACAGAATCTCTCTTACTCTTGGTGAGCAAAAAAAAAACCAACATAGGACGAAAGTTAACGGAGCTTCTTATTGTGTGGAGCTCGAATTTTGACGCTGCTCGATTCAAATTTACATCCGTGCGAACGTGGATACACATTTTGGCACTTACGAAAGCCTTCGTAGAGATTCCTCGTATTTTTTGAAGTTTAAGGATACTATCATTTAACCTTCATTTAACTAGCCCAGACAAGATTTGACGACACCGGCAATCAGGCTGACCTAGAATCATGAGCGGAAATCTTGATTACAAAAGAGCTACAAAGGGTAAAGGTAATTTGCAAAATGCATTTCAAACGTCAGGTGTAGCTCACCCAACAGTTTGTGTGTGTGTTTTTTTTATTATTGTCCCATTTGCTTCTTGCTTTGCATCAGCGTCCGTTTCACCCAAGATGGCAGCAAAGAAGATTACTGTAAGGTCGCCAACATGGGAAGAATTTATGTGCTAAATAAAACGTAAAGTTATTCACAGTCTGCCTCAAGAATGCGCTTCACAGTCATTAACATCGATACGGCAAACGGTACGGCGTTTTAGTGCGATTGCATTATGAAAGGCGTGTCAGGTGATGTGCAGGAGGGTTAAAGCTGATTTAATTACACCTCTTTGATTTACTGCTCTTTGTCATATTGTTATTAGAGTTTTAAAGAGTTAATTTTTCTTGGCACCTTCGAGAATGAACACGAACATACTGCTGCAGCAAAGAGAGTTCTCGTATAATATGATTGCAGAATGAAGGTCCAAATTGACTGTTTTCAAGATTTCGTAGTGTGAGCTGAATTTAGAAATGCATTGACGTTGTCTAAGTAGTTTTCAATTTTTAAATCGTCAAAACTGTCAAAACATCATGCTAAAAATCGTTCGTTATACACCTCATCAATAGCTTTCAAAATTTAAAATGTGTAACTTCATACTCAAGCTTTGTTTGGCTTTAAAATGTCCCCCCAAAACTAGATCGATCGACCGCTGAGCGGACAACGCTCAATGGGGCAATTACTCAGTGCGTGCTACGATTGCTTGGCTAATATTTACATTTCAAGTGCCAAGGCCCATTACTGGACGGTGCCACAAAGTCCAAGGCAACAAAGGCTAGGCCCACGTGGTGATGAGCACCGGGTTGCTGAGCTGGTTTCCATTCGAACTATTTTAATGTTTCGCAAATATTTGTCCAGACTCACGCACTCGACCGTCGATCGGTCTCTTTAACCCGAAATGGTCCACTGCTAGAGCTACGCTTCATGAGATTAGGCCAATTTAGTTGTGTATAGTATTTTGTTTTCAGACCAGACGACAAATGGCCTCACTCTGTTTGATCGGTTCACCTTTTAGATAATGCTCTCTCGCTCTCGCCCCGTTCCATTCGGCGTTCCCCGAGTGCCGAAATCTGGACCACCTTTCATTTGGTTGGGCTGAAGGAATATTTGGAGGGACATCAACGGGCCACATTGCGCAAGCGCAAACAGATATCATCCCTACCGAGAGCAGCCTCATCGATGGGCATGTGAAAATTTATTAACCTCATAAAAGTCGCTCTGCTCGTCGGTCAGCATACAATGTCAGCCGTTATGGATGAAGGGCGACGGGGCGACGATTTGTTCTACCGGTTCCCCTAACAGCGCGGAACACACGGAAGCCTGCACTCGAAACTACCCTCTCAACGTGTAGCGATCCTTTGGTTGGACCCGTAGAACCTAAACAAAAGTCAAACCAGCAAGGGACAACGAAGCGACACATCAAAACATTGTTAGAAATTCATAATCAATGCTAGGCTGACGAAGGAACCGAAACCGAGGCGCTTCTCTCCGGGGCTGACTGCGCAGACGGCCAGATCGTTTATTGTGTTTTGTAGTTTTGGGTGTTCTTTTTTTTACCTCTGTTTTGGGTTCTTTTGCCGCTGCTCCGTTTGTTGCTCCTGCGGGCTTCGGTTTGGTCTCTTTTCACTTGTTGACACCTTGGGATCATAAATTATGCCTCATTGAGTAATGAAAAATTGTCACGCTGCCAAACGACGGAGAGATGGTGTCGTCCAAAGGTTCGGCTTGTTGTTCCAAAACAGCGGAGTTCTCTCGATAGGCACTCGTAACGACCTATTGCATTTTGCGAACAATGCCTATCTTGGGACGACTGGTGGTTGTGTTCGAATATTTGTAAATATTTACACACAACGCTGAGATACAATAGTATTGTTTGCGTTCGAGGGATGGGTCAAAGTTTTATACCGTTTTGATGAACTGAAAGCCTACGATCGACTTTGTGACTCTGTGCTTCGAGTCTGACGAGTGCTACAAATTCGTGTTCGGTTGACCATCAGGTTTCGGCTGGTCTTTGTGGTGATGGTTAGAATTATGTACTTGCTGGCGTAATGCATTATCAACAAAGTTCTTCATATTGGGCAATTCTATGCATATTTTGCAACGGAGATACTCTTAGCTCTTACCAATTCTAACACATACGACAACTTTCTGTGCTTCTTTCCCTGCAATGCAAACGACAAAATCATAACATTATTAATCAGATTAAAACTCATTTAAGAACTAATGTTTGTTGGCGTAGTGTGAAGTCGAGGTCTTTGTATTGTATTGTATTTCTACATATTACTCTTTACGCCTAAGACTGCAGACTCAGTAAAAGTCGTCTGGTCTCATATATAAGAGGCTTATCTATATTTCTTTTATATAAATATTATATAACCGCTTTTATATATATTGCCGTCCTGATTTCTAGTATCATGAACGTCTTTTTACCATGCTCAGAGTGTAGGGACCATTTTGTCGTGATCATGTTACTACATTAAATTCTAATGTAGATCGGACTATGGTGAGGAATAGTTGATTCAAACAGATAATGTCGTTAAAATCAAAAGTCAAGCGATAGATAACACCTAGTTACCGATATGTCAATGACGTCAGAGCACTGCTCATGGAAGGAAAGTGAGGAGTCAAGAATAGTGCATAGATCCTCACTACTAACTACTAGCTTTGATGAAAGTACGCCGGTCGTTGATATGTAGGTCGTTGACGGGTAAAACCAATCCATAGTAAGCTTGAAATAGCAGGCCAAGTGTTATAGAATAAAAACGGAGCCGCTAGTTGTCGACCCCTGATGTACCGCCACTGACAGTTGGCGCGAGCGACGTTACTGAAGGGGTCAAGACGGGAGCAAGAAAAAACGGCCATCGCGGGGGAGCCATTTTTTGGAGGAGCCAAAAGAAGCAGAACCGACGCCAGAAACGAAGCAAAAAGACGTGAATTTTTTTAACACCCGCGTACGAATTGTTAAGTGAAATAAAGTGCAGTTAAAAGAAACACGTTACCGTTGACTCTAAACTACGTTACGAAAGAACGTCGTAACACCAAGACTTCGTAGAGGTTGTAGAACCAGAGAAAACCAAAAAAAAGTACCCTTAACGAAATTAATAACAAATAACACCAGTTCTTATCAAATTTGATCAGATTATCGTGTAAGAAAAGTCATCTTAATTTCGCAAGGAACTATACTGTGGTCAATCTGGCCAAATGCTGAAATGAAATCAGTAAAGATTTCATCGAATTGCGATTTGTCATTCATTACTTGGGATTGCTTGGGCACGGATATTGGCAATGTCTATCTAGGGCCTTCTGCACAAGAACTACGTGTACTTTTCCTATCGCACATGAAGAAGTTACACCACGATGATTTTATCTTATATGTCCCAGACCTTTTTATTGAACGGCTGTCATCCAGATAGATTTCCAATCAGTGGGATAATTCGAGTTACGCAGAGGGAACATGAACAAGTGAACAAGCCCAATGGCTGAAAGTGAGCTTGAACACTTTACTAATATGAAAGCTGGAGTAACGCCGGGCATCGTGGTGAAGGTGGGTTTGATTTTTTGACTGCATTTCCTGCCATCTCAATTTGCGATGTTAATATCACAAGTTAACATGTTGAGAACTTCAGTGGGTGTGTGACGAATAGCGAATTGGAGTTCGGGATTGAAGAACGAAGAATGAATTTAACTTTTAAGCAAAGAGTGCGATAAGCAAAGAGTTGCCAAATCATTTGACGATGCCTCGGAATCTTTCGTATTTTCCTCTTATATTTAATAAACGACCATAATTTTTTAAGATTGATCTTTAACGTACATTGTATTGGGTTAGAGTATATCCTATAGAGATTCCGGTTGAGTCTTTTATAGTTGCTACTTATAGTTGCGAAGCTTGTGAGGTTGTTTTTAAAGTGTGATTGCAGATGCAGCAGGGTTTGATGATGGAAGTGTAAAACTGATCTGATTGAAAACACTGGTTATAACGGTCTTCGTCGGTTAAACAAACGATGAGTTCACGGAATCTAGCACGTTTTTCGGTTAGGCATGCGTAGTATGCGAGTCAGCGAAAACAAGATCAAGTAACGAGCCATATTACTAAACTTTAATAGTGATCTGAGATAGTCCCACAACGCTGATAAATGCGAATGTCAATATAGCCAACAATCAAAACAAAATTAAGAATAGTTTAAGAACTACATTTAAGTAATTTTGAAAAAAGTTTTCTGACATAAGCCTGTTTTAATGAATATTATGTTGTAGTTAGATAAAACAGTACTCATTATTTATTGCCGATATCGTTTGCTTGCTGTAAATAAACCATCCTCGTGTTCAGCTTGTCATCAAAATTAAATATGCCATTATTTTACCAACCCCAATCGAGTGCTGTTGCTTATTCTCGTATTAAATCACACAAACTGTCTCATTTGCACGCAGCCTGATGTATCTGATGAAAAAGCTTTGTGTGTGTGTTGTGTGCACGTCCAACACGACCAACAACAAAATAGTTTTACCCGAATTGACCCATTACCCAAAACAAAGTGCACCTTTACGATGCTGTTCGGCCGCTCCTTAGTATTCAATTCCTTCGGGGTTACTTACTGCCACGGAATGGACATAAATTTGCGTCCGAGTTTATCGTGTTGCGTATATTGTAGAATTAATTGGAATACATATTTTTTCGGCACCGATGCCTGTGCTTTCTTTTTAACCACACGCGTATCCTTCGACCGCTCAGCAATGGGATCCGTCTTTTGGTCCAATCATCCGGGCATGCTTCCAGGCTGGGTATCAAATGTAGTTTGTCCGATGGTTTGGTACCTCGATTCAAACCGAGTAATGAAATCACGTGTTTACCTTAGGCACAGTTTGAATGGGTGGAAAGTTTGGTTTGTTGTTTGTTTTAAATCTTTAGTTCGTATATTTTGATGATTTACTGGATTATTATTCCGTCTGTGCATGCAAACGGGTTGAAAAGTGCTACATTTATCGATTTTGAGTCATTTTTATTGATTTTTCCAAGAAATTATGCTTCGTAAAGTATTGATGTTTGTTAAATGTAACCGAATATTTTATCGAAATACCATCCATAAATAAATAACGAATTTTGAACGCAGAAACATGATACAAAATCCATTGCCGCAACCTAGTTTTATAACCTTCAAACAATACATTTCAAAGCATTCCTTTCCAGCAAAGAACAATTTCAATTTTAAATGAATCAGAGCTCGTTAAAAACGAGTTTGAGCGGATTTGATATTTCAATAAGTCATTTTATTACCACACAAGGCTATTGATACTTCAAACCATTTTGATTTGATAGCAAATCACCTCTAAAATCCACAAGATCGGTTGCATCCAACAAAATTCGCAAGTAACTTCGTTGCAGAAATGAAGTTTTCATCGAAAAAAGCTGTTTATTTGTATGGCGACATCATGTGTTGTGATTTGGAGAGTTACATTGTTACCTGGCCCTCGAATGCTCACACCAGTGGTCACACGTGCTAAATTGAAGCAACGGGTCAAAATATTTCAAATATTTACCTAAATAATTGAAGGATGCAGTCGTGTGCTGTATCACGATTTCGTGATTGCGTTAAATCATTGCGTCCTGTTCGGTAAGGTAGGCCCCGTATGTCGATAAACGTGAACATCGCACTTTGCTGATAAACGCACTTTCTTCTTGCGCATCTTGACGTGCGATCATTCACGATCGTCGCCAGGCTTCGGCCCGAATGCCCGTTTGTGGCTGGAAGGCATGCCGGAGGAACCATATCTCTCCCGTTCGGGAGAGAAAAGCAGAAGCCTTACCAGGAGCTGACCACAGCGAGCGAACGTCAACTGGATCCGGTAGACGACGCGGGACGAACATAATCACCATTCAATAACTAATCGCGCCAACTCGAAAGTCAATTTGACCCACAAAAATAAGCAGACATCGAAATGGGCAATGGCGTGGAGGCGCATCATCGCGTTTTCGCAGGTGAACGGGCAGCTTTCGTTTGCAAACTGCAGCTAACGCGCGTGAAAGGGACTTCGTGGAGCATCCCATTCCCAGTAGTCGCTGTCCCGGCAGCAGCAGCAGCAGCAGCAGCAAAACACGCCAATTCGCTATCGAGAGATCACCACCAGCCGCCAAAGTATTCTGAGGTGACAACCGGGAACCATGGGATAGTGGTGGCTAGTTTGAAATGTTGGCATAGCGCATAGTGCTTCATTGCGAGTCGGCGATAAGTTGCCTAGTAGCCACACACCACATCACCAGCGCACACGACTATCGTTTTCCTCATCGGTGCAGATTAGTTGAACAATTCCAGTGTCCAGCGAAAAAGTCTGCAACACGACACGGGGCCTCAGATGCCTTCGCTGGCTAAAATCGGGTTTAGTCGACGGTGCGCAGGTGGGCTGGATAGAAGTGAGGTGGATTGGTTGGCAAACATGAGGGACAGGTTGCTGTGCGATGGTGACTGCCCAAGGCAAGTCGGTGCCCGGTGCCTTACGGGTATGGCAGATGCGCAAAGTGTGAACCTGTGCCGTGACCGCCGAATAGTGAGCTTGAATCTGAAACGGGAATGTGCGCGCGAAAGGAAAGGACAAATCTTTATGGAAATAAATACATTGGAATGGCTCACTCTTTGCAGCAAGATGTAAACGACGGAGACGCAGTGTAGTTTCCTTAAATTAATTCGCCTTGTTTATTGACGCTTCGAAATATGCTTTTTTTTGTTTTTTGAAACATGTAGTCACTTTCGGAGTCAACATGAGCTCAAGGGTTTTATGCAAGTTTTCTTCGTTTGAAGTATAAAAATTGTGTTCCACTGAACCTTAAAGTATACACACATTTTGGGTATTATGCCATGTATAAGCGCATGTTTGAAGTTCATATTTTCATTCAAATGACATAAATAAAACAACTGATAAATGAAGACTGCCTATCCAACACCACGTAGGTCAATCAATTAGTCTAGTAAACAAATATTTGGACCGACTTGACGTATATCACTAAGCCAGGAATACGAAAGAAAGACAAAAAAATATAATATTTTAAAATGAGCTTCGAAATTTCGAAAATACGAAAATTCTAGTTGCTCAATCTTTTACTAATTCCTAATCTTCCTTTCGATCTATTTAAAGGATACATTTTTGCGACTTGATTGGTGACTGGTTTTGGCCTTGATTGCCATATGAACGGTTTTGATATGTAAGGATAGAAAATCTTCATTTTACTGATATAGAATCCTTTATAATCATAACTTTAAACTTGGTTTAAACGCAAATTTTAAAAGTTTTTAACAAAATTTTGAATTCAGATTTTTTTACAGTTGTAGAAAAACATAATTTAATATAATTTCACAAAAGCTTAGTTACAAGAGCAATGACATATTTAAAATTGTTCTGTCAGTAAAAAAAATTCTTCAAGGTTGATGATACAAAGTGGATTAAGATACAATAAGATAAAATTCTTTGCGTTTCACTTTGTCGATCAAATCGTTTCAATGGATTTTCCCCTTCAATCAATAAAATACTAGTATTACACTTTGATGAAGTTTAATCAAGTATAAACAAGCTTTAATAAAAAAATAGTTAATAATGTTTAAAGATTATTTAAAATTTTTAACTCTTATCCGATGTCGATGACTGCAGCATTTCAAACTACGTAAGCCGATTTTTGTTTACGAAATCAAAGTAAAAGATGCGCCCGATATATCCCAACGTAACCGGCACTCAGTCGGCACTCGCAACGAAGGGATTGGAAGCTGTATCTCACCGTGCAGGAACTCAGAAGATGATCTCTTGTTTAGTTTCATGTGCGCGGGACAGGTTCGCCGACTGGTGAAGGACTGCGAAGTTGTTGCTGTTGCTGCTGCTGTTGGGCTCTCGCACATTGTTGTGTTCTCGAAGTGCCAGGCGGCGAGTGGCGAGTGCCAGAGTCTCACGACGCTGGGGGCTTCCCTATGCCAAGGTAGCTTAGCGCATCCGCAACGAGTCGAGTGATGAGCTCGATGGCCTACGGCGAGGGCGCTACCGAGTGACGGTGAGCGACGCAGGCAACAAAGGCAGTCAGGGCAAAATAATAATATGGGTTTACCTTGATTTTACTTATATGATTCCCCCAGTCGTGATTTGACTCTTCTCCGTTACACATCTCATCTGCTGCGGTCCGCGAGGGTCGTTTGTTGCGTTTACGTGCGCCGCGCTTCTGCAGTTGCTGTTGGCCGGCATCGTCGCTTCGACGCTGCTTAGTGTGTATCCGGTTCTGACGGCGGTTCGATCGGTCACCGGTTCGCGAGAGACCCGATTGCTCGACCTGTGACGGCTCGCGCTCGGGTGTTTGCGCGCTGGGGTAGTTGGAGGAGTTCCGGCAAGTGTGGCAGACGTGCCATCGTCAACATCCTTGGCCGGTTGAATACGCGGCGTGCCCCGTGTGGGATTGTGAATCATTGGAACCCGATGGCTTCTCGATCTCTCGATTTAGATCGGCTCTCACGCGAATTGTGCGCAGCGGCGGTTTCGCATTTGTTTGCGTACAATCAATCTGGCTGGTTCGTGTTTTGTGCTACATGCTAGATGAGCAGGCGGAAACGGCGTTTTATTTTGGCGTGTTCCTATTGTTGTGGTGTATGTTACGTCTGAATGCGTCGGGGAAGATTCGCTCACCAGTCGCCGAAGAAGTAGTAAAGCAATCCGCCAACGAGGGCAATCAATGTTTGATTGATCTGTTTGACGGTAAAGTGAATCGAAAGAACAAATCCTCGTTTATGTACTCGTTCAACATCAATTAATGATTGAAGCGCATTTTCGGTTGTGAAAAAAAAAACGTTCCGCATAAATTGAGTTCCTGTTTTGCGCGTGTGAATAAGATGTGGTAATGCGTAATGTTACATGGTAGATCATTTCAATCTGTAAAGTGTGTGAAGTTAAACTAACCCTAAACAGGCACGTAAAACAAAATCCTTCCATGTGGTGCTCACGAAAGCTAATCAATTTTCAATCGAATACGTGTAAAAGACAAGTGATTTGTGCGCTGTGCAAGTGACGAACCTGCATGAAATGTCACCGGTCAGTCTCGAGTTTGCAAAACACAAGTGATGTGCAAAATATTGCGCTGAAATCATGCAGTGCTAAGTGTAACAAGATGCTATTCCTGCTCCAATAATTGGTAAACTTAATTGCGTTTAGTGATGAATCGCTAAAGTGATGTCGTATAGCTCTGAACGAAACTTGGAAGTGACACTTTTCGCTGACACACATCCGCTGCTTCACTGTGATTTGTGTGTCACACAGAAAATTGTTCTCCTCGCCCCAACCGTCCAGTAATCCAGACAGACCCGACAAAATTTGCTAAAAGGTAAGTCTGTTGGAGGACAGAAAACTTATAAACATGTGAAACTTTTACCGAACACTGTGGCCTTACAGTGTAGGAAACAACCAAATAAGCCGTCGGGAGGGTTCACCATCGTGTGGAATGCTATCGAGCAGGAAGAGTCCGAAAGTGACGCGACACTCCGCGCGAGACCTCCGGCGTAGTCGTTGGGCGGCATCGCCATCGTGGCATTATGAAGCCTTCACCACTTGGTCCTACTCTCCGGCCGAGTCAGCGCTCGTGCGCTCCCGTCAGCTTTACTTGTTTCAGTTTTGTGAACCCGGTATGATGTACCCAAAAACGAGAAGAACTTTTATGCTTATGCTAATTACATTGCGAAAAATTATATCCCCGTCAGTGTATCGGGAGGATGTTTTCTTTTGGAGCGTTGTTTTTTGAGTGTGATATTGGTCGATCCTTCGATTTTTTTTTTCGTTTTAGTTTTGGGTTGCTATTGAAAAGGCCGTTTCCGTGCTTGATTCAGTTTGGTAAAATTCATCGGCGGGTTGTTTTTTTTTCTACTTGTTCCCTTGAACCCGTTTACCCTGGATCACCCGTTCTGGGAAGTGATTGTGTGTCGGGCGATCGCGTTTTATGGGTGTGTTTATTTTTGGTGTTAGCGTGCGATATTCCTCGGCAAGCGGGAGCCAGAAATCAATTGCCTTAGACTGGTTTCGTTTTCTGGAACCGGATAGGATGGATTAGGTAACAGCATACATGCTTGGTCGACATTTAGCCGTGTTTCCTGTGTGCGTTCGGGTGGGTGTTCGAACCGTAATTAGTTGATAATGGCTTTAATCAACAGCAAGGGTTCGACGTTAGGAGTTTTGCTCTCCTACCAGGGTTGGCTCCATACACTGATTAAGGTACAACTGGAGCTCGACATCTCGAGCCCGTGGGTGTGTTTCATTGTAACAGATGTTGCCGCAGTTTGTCACCTTGGTACGATGACTAACGGAACATCGGTCCGAAAGATGTAAATGAAAAAAACGGGCGATGTTTACAGCAGATTCAGTATGAGTGTAAGAAAAGGTGAGGCGGTGATAATTAAAAGGTTGAGGTTCATTGACGTAAAAAATGTGTAACGGGTATTAAAACGGAAACGCCAGGAAGTGGGTTTTTGAAGGGATTTAACAAGAATTAGTCATGTTATTAAAAAAATCATAACATATTAAATGAAGTATTTCAACAAGGTTGGCTTCCGTAGTAAGACTAGCTTTGGAGTGCCGTCGACAAGGACATCATTGCAACAAATGAGCGGTGTTGTACGAACAGAAACTTGTGGCGAATTTCCCCATCCCAGGAGCAACACATCCACGAGAATGACGGAAACATATCTCCCTGCGGTGAAATGAGCATCCAAATCACAGCATTCCTTAGATCACACCAGCGGGCCCACAGTAAATGGGAAACCATTATCTTGATCTCTTGATCACCTGCCGTTGTAAAAGCGGCGCACCAGCGGCCCCAGCGCAAGGGCAGCCTGCAGTTCACTTTCAAAAGTCAAATTCCTTCGCGATCATCTCGCACAATGTGCGCTCGAATGAGATCAAAATGTCGTGAGACGGATTCCCGGCACCCGGGGAACTGTGACTGCACACGGGACTGCCTAAACTGCACTGCACCGTGGCGCACTGCATCTTGACTTTGTGCATAGCTGTGTGTATGTGTGTTTTTCTGTGTGTGATTGTTTACACTTTTTGAAATGCTGCTGAAGCTGGTGTGAGGCGAGAGCGCGAGTGCGCGCGCGCGCGAGAATGGGAAAAAAGATTTATCGCATCGATAGGGGCAGACGACATCATGATCATAAATATCGACAAGCGTAAAAAGGCGGATCCAAGGCGGTGAAGGAAGCAGCCAGCCGACCGTACGGTTTGTTCGGCGGCTCACGGCGGAAAAGGGTCGAAGGAAAGCTAAGGGGATTTCCGTTTTCCTATCGTTTTGTTCCCCCCTCTGGTGGTAAGATGTGTGGACTAAACTCGGGCTGGCAACGATAATGCGTCTTGGCATTAGAGAAAAGCGAAAGGCCAGAAAGAGTAAAACACACGAAAAAAAGAAACAAAACTGCCAGCTTTATCCTGCACTCTTGGTGCCGCAGAAAGTGACTGTCAACAAATGTGTTTTCTCGGTTTTTCATGTATCGTTCCGTGTTGTGGAGTTTGGCGAACGGTGAGCGGGAACTAGCCGGCCGAAGGGTTAATTTGATAACCCAGCAATGAACGAGCGACAAGACGAACAAGTTAGCGAAACCGTAACGCTTGATGCATTTTGCTAATGGTCGCTAGCAGTAGGGAGGGCAAAATGTGTAATGATTAGCTCGAATTGATTCGTGTTTGCAAGCTCCGCCCATTGTTGGCTCTTGATAATGTTTAGAAACATCAGTACAGTCGGACTGAGACGTTGCGAGACGATATTGAAACAGAGGGGCTATCACTGGAAACACTTTCGATTGCTGACTGGCGCCATTGATTTATTTTACTCCTTGTTTAACTCACGCCACCAATTATTTACATTAAAACGGGAGTCTTTAAAAGGATCTTTAGCAGGTTACTATTGAAGCTTAAATATAGTATTTAAAATGCGACTTTGATTGCCACGTGCATAATACTGCAGTTGAATGCATTCTAACCAACGTCGGGACTGCCAGTATCCGTGCTCGATCAGATCACTACCACCTGCTGGTATACCTGCTGGCGCGAACAAGCTACACTTTAAGCCACTTGTACCGTGTAAACAGCGCTCAGAAAGGATCGCACAACAACAAGAATCTCCCGCACAACGACGAACGTACGAGCGAGCACGGTAAAGTGGTATCTCCCCACTGATGGATGAGGTAGAATGCAAGCCTGGGCATTAGGTCAGTGATGCTAATTTGAGTGCGTAAACGAATGCGGCATACTGATCAGTGTGGATGGCTGTGGACGGCAATGGTTAATGATTTACGATCCTTCGCGGAAATTGGTTTCGAACGAGCCGTATAGACGTCAGAATGTGCGAGGATCGGGTGGTGTACATAAGATGAGATATATAAATATATCTGATTGCTTTTAATCAGGGCGTTCAAAGCGTGATCAGATGGTATGAAGTTGAGGAAATAGCTCATCAAATAAGACCAGCTCATGTTAAGATGTTAATCTGAAGTAAATATACTTGTTATTGAATTTATAATTCGTTGACGTTATTAGTTGTACTAAATTGTTGCGAAAAGATAATAATTGTTGTTAATTTCTTCGTAGACTGAATATGAATCAGTTAAGCAATCGCACAATAAGGCATTGTAAGCATAAGTTATTTAACCAGGGCCTTACCATTGACCCCAAGCAATTTCAATCCCGAAGGTGATAAATATTTAAATTATTTATTGCATCGTTTCCAGGTGACACTTGTACTATGCAAATGTAGCCCATGTCGTTTTGCCAATGTAACACATTGTTCCAGCGACGTTGCTCGGGTCAACAAAAACGCGCTGATCGAGTCCCGATCGAGACGGCCGTCTTCCACTTTTAACCATACTTTGTACCCTTGTGACTCTTCGCTCGTTCGTGTTGCTCGTTTTTTTTTTTCGCGCAGCAGAATCCGTTGGTCTGCTTGGCAATTCATTGGGAATTATTAGCGATACCATTTTATATGCTCACGATACGTGCAGCAACCGGTCGATGGTGGGAAGAACCTTATGGGATTGGAATCGATATTGGGATGCCTTTCCATACCTTGCTGATAGTAGTACGGGAATAGCAACTAGCTTCAAATGTAGCATCCTTTCGTCGACATGTCTGTCGCAAATTTAAGTGCCAATCGAATGCTACCACATTATCATATTCTTCCGTTTAGGTTGGCACGAATTAAAACGCCCTCAAAACGTTGGCGCCGTATGCCGCCTGTTCGCAGTGCAAGGTTGTGTGGAGCAAGAGTAGTGCTTTTATTTCTGCCAGGTAAGCCACCACGCTCAGCCACCTATGATCCTCTAATCCTCCAAACAAAAGAAGCCGAATAAGCGGGTAAACGGAAAAAAGGAGCACGCGGAGAAAGAAAACCTTCACCCATACGAGATGATATGTTTTCATTCAGCCAGCAGAACATGACTTCTGTTTATGATAATTTGCTCACCGAACATATCCTCGATCATCGCATTACAAGTGATGGTAGCGCGCTGGTACGATGCTATACGACGATCAGGCTGTAGAACTTGTTCACTACTGGGGCAAGCGAGCTTTGTGATGAAAGGAATTCGATCGTGTTCGAACGATGACATCGATCGAGGCGACACAGTGCACCCGGTAGCCCGGTGAAAAGTGTGTGCCTAGCTCGGTTTGATCGCTGCGATCTCAGCCCTTGGTGGGCCAACCGATGGTGGGAAGATCAACGATGAGGCAATGTTTATTCAAATATATTTGTCTGAGCCGGGATGGTTACAAGATCACGAGCTCCGATCGGTAACCAGAAAACCAGAAGCGAGAACAGAAAATCGCTCCAGAATCCAGTATCCTACACCATCACTACCTGCCAATCCCTGGGAAGCACCACGAGTCACCTTCCGAAGCCAATTTCTTTCCACAGAACGTGTTGAATGTAATGCTGTAGGATAGCAAAAAGGCTGCAGAAGCTGCTGGGCGTGTTGTAAGCACTAATGTCCCGCTGTGTGTAGTCAGCTGGTTTGGTTTGTTGTTCTGGAAAATAGATAATATATTTAAATTCTATTTCGCAGGCAGCGTACAGCGCCTTGGTGTTGCCAGTGAAAACAACATCACCAAATAGTCTAAACATTTTTGATGATAAGACATATGTACATAAGACATAAGACAAAGCAGTTATATGATGCCTTAAACATTTGGAACAAAAGTTTACCAAAAACCGGCTCGCTGATCCTCAAGTCTTCGGCAAGCAATTTGCAATCGGCAACCGAAGACTTTCTACACGATGCAGCACGTGAAGAGGTACGTGAGAGTAATGTGCTCGTAATGAGACAGCAATGAGCAACGCGTTTGATCGGCTCAAGTAGATCGTAATCTCACCAATTTTGACATCAATACCTCATGACGATTAGACAGACGGGGCAGACCCGAACTGAAGTACACATGTGCAAGCGTGTTTTTTTTTTCGTACATTGCCGCATAGTAGTAGTAGCTTCAGGTCTTAAAAAAGCTAACTGGATCGCTGATTCCATCCTCAGGCGCAGGTCTATAATTAGACGAGCGTTTGCGTTCGCCCACCGGGGCGTTAGCTTACCTGGTAAACCAGGTGCAAATTGTGTGTGGATTACCAAAATTCATACTTTCGAACCACTCCACATACACACACACACACACACACTACACTTCTAGCCGTATCGGGTGGGTAGCGCCTACTTTCGCCTTCCGTCAGCACTAACGAGCTAAGAGCGACGCTGTTATGACATCTTAATAATAGCCGAACGGTATCAATTTCGTGGATCAATATTTGCTTAGAGTTTGCTCCATTTTTTGTTGGTCTCGACGATCTTTCTCTTTTTGATTTCTGGGAAGAAAGAAGGAAAAAACAACAACAACACTGCCCATTGCCTTACGTTGCGTTCCAGTTTTCAAGTATCCGACACGTCGAGGCTGCCCTGTCGAAAAAGTGTTCTGTTTTTAGCGCTTGTGCTTGGCCTCGGATCGTAGAAATGATAGGTTTCTCGTTGGCATGATGAGTTAAAGATACTACACACACACACTGAGCACTATGTGTGGAAGTTGAATGAGTTCGTGATGTTTTCGCGTGGACACACGCGATCATCGACAAGTCTTCCTGGGCGTTTTAAATGTTTCTCAAGCTCAGCTGTGACTTGGAGGATCCAGTGGCAAACAACAGTAGATAGGCCCGTCAACAGCGTCATCATCGCTGATCATCGTTGGGGAAGCACGTTTTTTCAGGTGTGTTGCTCGCTTGTTGACTTGGACATTCAATGCCTGCGACAGCGTACAGATTCGTTACTGTGGGTGACTAGTTCTCCTGTGACGGCAGCTACACCGAAGTACTTGGGCGTTTTGTAGTTTGATCATTAGCTTGAAGGTGTACTTTTATGCTGCAGGTTTCGTACTCCTTTAAACACCTGTTTAAAATTGAGAAGCACATAAAACCTAGTACATAAGGTACAGTTCTACCAATGGATGACTGGTAACCGAATGTTATATCCATCATGAGGCTAAGGTAGGATTTATCTGATAATAAACATCAATTGCAAAACTGTCAACGTAACATAAGAGTTGATGTGATGTGAAAATTTATATAAAAAAGCTACATTTCTTCGGCGGTAAAATGATCCATATCTACAGTACCCATCCGCTAATTGCACTTGACTGATACCAAAAAATAAAACGAAGACACTTCAATGATGCTGAATGCAAGGAAGCTCACAAAGCGCAAGTTCGCAACTGTATCGGACAATCATCATAATAATGAGATGTCTACGCATAACTGAGCATTTCATCTCGTATCTGGTTTAGCCCTGGTACACTGACCAGTTCGTAATTGCTGTCCCTATATGTACGCAAGCCCGGAGACTTATTTCTGCCGGGCAATTCTTTTGTACTGTACTGTACTCCGAAATGGCAAACGAGAAACGTACGAGTGAACGGGTGAAATGAATTCGAATGATATTTTGATTGAGATATTTCGAGCATTCGTAATTTATTGAGAAATTACGAAGAATGCGATACACCCGGTTTCGGACATTCGTGGGTCAAAGTTTAGTGATGCACAAAGGGAAGTTTTTGGGTGCGGCTTGTTTATCTACCGAATGTTGCAGAAGCAGTGCACAACATACATGCACTATTTGAACGTTTTGGTGTGGTAATTATTCGCCTGATGAATATGTAGCACCCATATCGGGGAAGAAAAGATGGACTGCTGACGGTGAACAACATTCCACAAAAAACGAAACGTGTCGAACAAACGAAACCAATCAAACAGATCGTCTACATCTCATCTAAAGCCTTAAGCAACGAACAAGTCATTCAGTTAACATTTTTAATTATTGTTAAAGATCAAATGGACTAGTTGGCTAGTCGATGGCACCATCTTATCTTATCAAATTTGTTGCTAATGTTTTGTTTTGGACGTGACATATCCAAACATTTGTTTGAATGCATCGCTGTACGTGAACGTTGGAATGGCGTACTAGACGAAGCTGCAGTCACAGCTGTCTACTGTTCTGGGTGAGAATCTTTTTAACATTCGTCCTTTCGCTCACATCCTTGACTTTGACAAATGATTCTTGAGATGACACATCACAAAATAAAAAGTGACGCATCTTGTGACACATTCAAGGTAGGTGAGCCTCTCTCTATGTGTGTGTTTTTTTCTTCCCCGATCAGCTTATCTGTCTTCTTTGCACGTTTGTCTTTATTCTAGCAAACTGCACAAAGGCACCGGGTCAAAGATGGTCCAAGAGTACGAAAGAAGAAGGGATGAGACCTGATTGGGTCCTCTTTCGTACAGTCTCCATGAATTGTACTTTGCATAAGAAATGTTTCAAATCTGATTAAACAAATTCCAGGGCACAAATGTCCCCCCGCCGTACAACAATCGGGTGACATAGTTGAACACAATACAACAGGTTGTTGGAGCAGAGTGGAAGGAAATCTTTCTCTCCATGTTTGGACGCACGGCACAGTACCTAAAGATGACCGGCGGTCATCGAACAAAAAAAAAAAAGCGGTTCGAATTGGAAATTATCGTTTTGAGAGCGATTTACTCGTGTGTCGTTTTTTGGAGGTTTTTGAGCGTGGCCAGTTGGCGAGGTTCGATTGGCCGAACGCGGAAGACATATATTTAATTATAAGCCTGATTTATGGAATTTTGTCAAATGAAAAATGACGTCACGTGCGTTTTATTTAGTTTCGCTGCTTATGTTCCCCACACTGAACTGCCTGTTGAATGAAGTCCTCACACATAAAGGGATAAGCACCTACCGTTGCTTGGGTAGGATATGTGCGTCGATGAGAAACGGCGCAGTTGTATCTGGCCGAAGAAAAGGTTCGTAAGGATCGGAAGCTGATTCGGGGCAAGCCGGATGGATGGTCGCAAATAAGTCCTGCGATCGCTTACAGTGTCCTGGTACAGCGAACAGAGCGTACCCATGATGGTATACAGCAATCAAAGCCCTGTGCCTGAGAATGATTAATGAGAGTGCTCCATAACGCTGCACAAGTTTGTCACTGTGGTACGGGGATGGGTATATCATCATCAGCTGAGGCTCACTTCTTCACTTCTTCACTTTCGGCAACGCTTCAGGATGCACTTTGTGTCGAAAGGCCCTTCCATCTTCTTGTTGTTTTTCTTGTTGTGTTCATGGTCGCGATCCATCCCAAATCCCGGGAAGCTCACCGTACGAACACACCCTTAATCGACAGCAATAAACCGAACCGGTTCAGCGTGATGAATCCCTTGCGTAAGGATTGTGGATCCTCGATAACAAGCCAAAGATAGCCGGAAGTGAACTGTTTGGGGTGAGTTCGAAAAACCAGATATTTGGTTTTTGTTTTTATTTTCGCGACTGTCCATGTTTGCTCCGACCATCTTCCATTTGCCCGATGCATTGCCCCGGGAAAGGCGGTCATCTTCGAGCCATTTTCAAATTGCTCATCTTGCGGACGAATGCGTAGCTCTGTCACGAAAGTTGATCATTATTTAACAGATTTTGTGTGTGTGTGTGTCTGTGTACATCTCGCTCACTCTCTTCTTGCCCTCATTGATCTCTTGCTGCAGTCGGATGAGCCGGACAGTATCTACCAAACAATCTTTCTACAAGCTGCGGCCGGATCTGGTTCGATGCAGAATGCACGATCGTAAAATATCTTCCAATTTACGGAATGTCGTGTCGGGAAAAATTGAAATTAATTAATTATGAGCATAAAAATCAGCAAATTGTTTTTAAATTACTCTACAAGCTATATCGCATGTTGATTCCGATTTTTAACTGATTTCAGCACAGTGGGCGGTGGAATGTTTTTTTTTTCGGATGATCGAATGACATTGCTCTTGTTGGAACAACAACCGTGTACGCTGTGGTTGAAATGAAGATTAAATGTACATTTAATGAAAAAAAGAAAAGCCCAGGATTCTTTGGAAACGTAACATTTATCTACATACTTTTGCACGTCAGAATTGCTTCGGCCCTCCATCAGGGTTTATCTACATACTTTTGTTGATATTAAATATTTTAAAATGATTTTCACAATTAGGAATTACAGTGTTTATAATGTACTGAAGCCATAGCTTCATAGCTTGATGATCTAAATCGATAAGTTATGAATCGATATCAAGGCGCTGTACACATTGATAAAGTAACTGGAAACAAGGAAACGATTCACTTACACTTGATCCATCAAGCTACTGCCATTTCATTGAAAGTAATGTGTATCTCTTAGTTTGAACTGGTACCAACGTCCAAAGTGTCACCGTAAACAAAAAACAAACACCAACTGCCCGGATATTGACAGTACAGTAAAAGCAGGGTCGTTTGCTGTCGATTTAAAATTATTAAAATTACCTCAAATAGGGTGTGGCCCGGGAATCGGGGGAAGCAGGCGAGTGGTGCAACAGCGGGTTCAATTAGTTCTTGGGTGGTCGATCTCACCGTGCTCGATACTACTGGTGACTTTCAGCTTGCTCCCCGTTTTCGGCTCGAGGATGATACAGTAGAAGAAAAGAAGTCATCAGTGGAGCTCTTGGTCGGTCGATTTGATCGCTGCGTGAAAAGAGGTAAAACGTTGACCAAAATAAGTTTTAAAATGGTCAGTTTATGAGTTCGCGTTGCCAACGTCGGTACGTTTGGTAATGGGCAAACAGTGCTGAAAGTGGGGCAGTGTGGATGCGGTCGAAGAGTGGTTTTTATCTTTCCTTCATTTTACATCGGCAACTGCGGTATGATGCGCCGCTTAACTCGACCATGACACTGCCTCAGCTGGGCAATCGCTTAAGTTCCCGCATTTGAACCGTAATGCGATAGGATTATGGAGCATTTAGTAATCCGAGACTTCATTTGCGTAAAATGGCGTGTAATTCCACGGTGCTGATTGACTCTCGACTAATCGGATTCATTGTTTCAACTGTCAAGAGAACCATAACTACCGGAAAACCCCATATCACGCGTGTGATCCGTGTGTGTGATTGCTAGCTCTGCAAATATGAGATCCGTCGTTCCATCTGTTGATACGTTGATCCATGAAGTCGGCAGTCCGACGACAAGAATCGCTTCAAACCTTCCAAATGCATAATCGTGTGTGGTATCGAATGTCTTTTTCCGGTTTTTCCCATTTTTGAGACGAATGTGTGTGTGTGTGCATGTGTGTCTGTGCGCATCTTTTTTTATCATCCATTATTTACAAGGCCTAGAGATATGAGGCTATCTTGGCGAGTACACTTTCCCGGCACGACATATCACTGTTCGAATCGATCGAACTGCGACTATTGAAATGTCTCTTGCTATAAATGACAACGATTGCACTCGCGATCGCAGCGGCCATTAATCTCTTTTTTGTGTTTCACGTGGAAACCGTAAGTCCTCGACGTTCCGGTGTACTATCAGCAACGCGGTGGTAACAAAAATTGCTCTACTCGCTGTGTATAAAAGCCTAGCGTTGCGAAATTGAAATAAATCACTTGTCCCGGTGGCTCCGTGTGTTCGTACATGCGGGTCATTCGATACGCAGCAATCTTCTATCCGCGATGGTTAGTCGATGAACGATAGTAAATGTGCATTTTGAGAGCATTATCATGCACACACAATCACACACAGACGCAATCGAAACGCTGCGCACCTTACGATGAGATTTGCGCCGAGGTGGACACATCAATAGATAAATCATCCATTCATCATCTCTCGAAAAGTAAACCAATCAAGTGGAATTGAACGGTGAAACGATTGAAATTACTTTTATTATCTCTCGGCCGAACGGAATATTCATGCTGGGAACTGCATCTCATCTTTGGCAACGTCATCGACGGGCGCGCAGGCAGGCAGCAGCAGGAGCGTCAGCTGCGTTATTCCGACGGTTCCTACGATGACAGATCGGTGGTCTGCCGCGATCGATGTTATAGAGTTGTCGATGTTTAGGTTGAAATGAATTAATTACAGATCAAACATTACACGCTCGTCCATCCGACGGGGGACTGGGCTGGGCAGGGAAAGGCGAGTAGCGTAGCGTTGTAATGGCTCTTCGCTCTCTGCGCAGTGTAGAAGTCCGCGTAGCGTTGTTCGAGAAAAACGGTGGGAAAATGTGTGTGCCACAGGTCTGCAAATACCGGAAGGTATTCAGCAACGGTAAGCAATCTCTAGCAGCCAGGCGCATTAGAACCATTGGCTGAAAGCGGACAAACGAAGTATGTCGAATTATTTTGAGTGATTTATTGCAATGCTCTAGTACGGACAGCCGTTTGCATTTAAAGCAGATTCCTAGACAGTAACTAATGTGCTGTGTGGTGGAATCGTTTAGCACCATCCCTGGAGAAAAAAAAACGCTTTCTTTTCCAAAATAATGGGGTTTGTTTTTTTTTTTATTCCGGCACCTTCAGTGGTAAATTTCAACCACTTCAAACATGATTTTTTTACCACTTCAAACACGGTCCGGAACTGTGGTATCCTTTCAACGTTTCGGTAGGAAAGGGTTGACACATCCCATCCCTTATTAAAAATTCAGTGACTTTATTCAGAGAAAAAATGCCTGATAATCATATCCTAGGTTGACTACCTATCAACATTAGAGCGATCGAGGTAAAGATTCATTTGCATAAAATGAACCTTCTTTAGATATCCTTGAATCCTTGTATCCTTGTGTAAATTGAAGTATTGGTATAAACGATCGTTAAAACAGAAACGAGAGCAAACAGTTTTGCTGAAGGGCTATCTATGTAAGCGCAGCACAAACAATTGAAGTATGCCCAACTGATGAAAGTCGGGACAGCTGAGACAAGAATAGGGTCGTAGTGGTTGAAGATGTAGCAAGCAAACAAGGACCAAGGACGGAAGTAATTGTTTTTATGACATCATTAGACGGCTACTGAAGATTGTTTCAGCATCAGTGACCCTCGACTGATGGATGAAAGGCAAGATGTTACTAGACATTCTGAGCAATGCCAGATATCGCGCAATCGTGACAACGGATAAAAGTTGCTAGGTTGGTCTGTGTGGAATGTAACGCTGTGTAGAAATCACGACGGTTGTAGTATCTTTAGGATTTTGGTTTAGATTCCACGGTTTGAGATAAGCAAAGGAGTTGTTGTCACTGTTATACTGTTATTACAAAGAACTTCAAATACTCTTTATATCTTGAACCTTCTTGAACCTTTTATATCTTGAATTCTGCAGTTTTTGGCTCTACTTCTTCGTAAGCGCCATTTTTGAAGCTTTGTTTATTTTACCCGTAGCTAGTCGGAAAGTCAGCCTTGTGTACGGGAAGACGACATCGATAAATGAACCTGCTGTGGGAGAATTTTGGCAGCTATCGCCAGTCTTTTAAATCTGTTCTATAATATATCTCTTTCTCTCTCTTTGTCCATCTTTGTCTTCTAAACCGCTTGCTAAGTCGTATAGGCTTTATAATGGCTTATTCATACTTCACAATAGGTCAATCTGAAGTCTTCGTTACGCTTTGAGACATCGACGATCCGCCATGTCCTGATTGTCATGAATAAACTACGCACCGAAAGACCTGCCAACTAGATACACACTTAACTATGAGATAAATTGGTAACGTTTTCACTAAATGGCCAGCTTCAGTGACTGAGTGTTGACGGTCTAAGAATTTTTAAAATTTGTATATTATGATTTGATTTCATTAAAACTTTATACATGCGATCGGACATTATAAGAAGAAACAGTCACTGAACAAGAAACGCGCCCAAGAAACAAATTTAGGACAAAGCGCTTTTCAAGCATACGCATTCATAAATTTCTTTCGCAGAGTTCCTCAGCAATGGCTACAGTCAATACATTGCGATCTGTTGATGAGCTTCGACGTAGTTAACCGTCCGAAGGGTAAGCATTTGCACTTGGCACGCCTGCAGCATATAGTTACCGAGCGTCTGCAAAATAGAGATGCTTTCAATCCCGCATGATTTATTGACACCTGTGCCAAGCATTTGCATACGGCATGCATTAAAATGCGTGTGCGTGTGTGAGTGCGCGACGTACGGTCGGCTAACAACAAAAAGGCGCTCCCTTCTTCCCGCAAGGGCAATTATGACACTTATGCGTACAAACGACACGCAAGACAATTATAATCTAAGCCTGATGCCCTCCACTGTATGCCAGACGTCGAGCATCTTCAATGTCCGAATGTCCCGGTGCGCTAGAAGTTGGGTCGAAATGCATTTTCTATGTTTTCTCCATGCTTTCGTGAAGTTGCAAGTAGCGTGTTCTGTTTGCACACCGAAGTCTACTTTCAACCGCAGCCACATCCGCAACCACGCTGACCATTAGCCAGCGCGGCAACAGGTCGTATGTGGAGTCTGTTCCGCCCCCTTGACGCTAGGCGACGACAAATTCCTGCCAGGTTGATCTTGCCACCGATCTGGCGTGCGAGACACACATATGTATACGTAGGTCTGGCCGGAAATAGTCGGACAGGCGATAGATGCGCCGCGGTGTCTAGGTTGCTGCCAATTCCAGCTGAACAGCGCGGCTTTTGTGGCTTGGACCACAAAGTTCAATTAACACAATGCGGCAATTAAAGCAGCCCCCATAGGATGGAGTTTTATGCGGGAACTATGGTCCCGTGACAGTGTGCCGCCGCACCGTAAGGTTCGTCGACCAACGGTGGAGGTTTAAGTGTTCCGACAAACGTCGTCACATTCATGGAGTTCCTCCATACACCATTTATGATCTCGTGAGGCTCGTGTACTTGGAGAAAACACACACCAAGGAACAGAAGAGGAACACAGATTGGTCGCATTTGAATGCGCGCGGTGTGCTCAATTAGTTCCATTTGCATTGTAAGACCAAAACAGTGCCTTCACTATCTCAAGTTCTTGTCGTACGGGTTGAGCCCTCGGGTGCGGAAACTTCTAGTTGGTACAGGTTTAGGCCAGTGTACTTTGTATATGGACATTTCTGAACGAGTTGCGTCTCTCATCTCGATAAGTGCGAATACACATCCCATAATCCAACCTATGCACCCTGACCCACTAGCCAACGATCGATAGTGCTGCATATCACGGAGCAGAAGAATTTTACATGATTGGTTACCATTCCCTAGATTCGGATTACACCATCCATCGACGAGTCCGAATCGCCAAGCTATCGCAAGGCACAAAAGGCTCGTCACCGTGCCAATAACGTTACGCAAGGCTGATTTTACACGATGAGCATCTTCATGCTCAGGTAAAGCTCTGCAACTTCGAACGAAACGGTACAGAGCGCTTTTGGCAAATGGTTGCTACTATTCGAGCGGCGACTAACCGCTGGCTAGCAGGCAGGTAGGTTAGTTTCGGTGCGGTGCACCTGCGATAAACCTTAGTCGATCTGAAAACGAATAAACTCACCAGCCCGCTCAGAGGCGAACCGGCACCATTAATGCTAAACGGATAATCCCATTTGCCCATTTGCCAACCGGCGCACAACGGTGACAAGCGTAGTCATCGCGCTGGCCACGCAGTTTTATGGCCGTCGTCGAGTCGGACGGATTTATGGCTGTCAACTTGCTCGCTGTCGTCCTAGTTGGTGACCTGCGAGGCGCTATAAAACAATGCCCATTTACGCCCGAAGATGCTCCGAACGTTTGCGTGAATGCTGCGTTTCATTACTGGAATGTGTCACTTTTAGCGTGCTAATAAAAAGTTTGAGCTTTAAACTGCACTTTGCTGCGTTGCAGCGGCCAGTGGCCGTGTGGTCCCCACGGTAAAAGGGAGTTCTGGTTTTTGAGCTGTGGTTTTGTTTTCATTGCTCTTTAGTATGTTGCGTTGGGTGCTGGTGCTGGTCGGTAAGGTGGTTTTGGTGGTTGGCCAGTGAACAGCGTTGTCAACGGAGAAATAAAGTTTATTTTAGGTCACAGCGCCAGTCTACGCCTGGCACTGTCAGGTTCGGTTGGCGGATATTGTTTCGCGTTAAAAGTATTCATTGAGCAAAGTTGCTCGATAAATGTGTAGCACTTTGAGAAAATTTAAGGCACACGTAGAGCAAAACGGAAACTCCTCCAAGAAATTTCCATGGAGGTATTTTCGTAAATAAATGATTTAAACTCACATGTACAAGGACACGGATTGAGCAGACCATGCGGTCTACATACATTTAGTCACGGAGCAACACTGTTACCATCCATCGGTGTCAGAAATCGGTAGAAAATATTGAATATCATAACCCGTTCCACTCATTTGCCGAATGGCAGCCTAACAGTATAGAAAACGATTTATCATCGCACGACCAGTTCGTTGCGCTTTGCCCGCATCGATTTAGTTGTTTATTACAATATTTAATAGTCCGAAAATTCGTGCGGTAGAGCTTGGGTCGCTTTCGGTTTTTCTGAAGGTGCTGCTTCTTTAGGTGCCCGAGGCCACAGCCGGTGCAGGAAATCGGCACAATGGAAAGCCGCCCATCATCACGCCGAATTAAACCGTATCAAATCAAAAGTAGACCTGCCCGATACGTGTAAATGATTTTAAATGATCGCTACACATTCACGCAATCGTTGAGGTTTTGTCTGTTTGATCGTACAGCTTTGGACATCATGGTTGATGATAGTTGGCTCGTGTCTGTGTCTGATTGCGGCAAATTTTCAATCGGATTTCGCTGGCTGACCTCCGACGTATTTGTTCTGACACATGCACACTTTTGTACGGCGTACCGTGCCTTCTTCAGATGTTTTCGGACAACAAGAAAAAAGAAAACGAAAAAGGGCGATAAAAAAACATTGTAAATTATTCTGCGCACGTGGACGCTGCAAAGTCTCGTTGACAAAGAGGCCAGATCAATCTTAAGCTGGAGCGAGAGGATAAATAACTAATTTTTCTTGTCTGAGGTACTTGGTCTTGCTTTCGAGGATCGCCACAAAATCAAGATAAATTACCTTCACAGAACACCGCTGTAACACCTTTCGGGGCTGCCTGTTTAGTTATTGTGCGATTAATCTACAAAAGATTTCCACAACAAAACAATTTCGTCCACTTGTTTGGTTTGTACGGCAGTAGGGAGACGACTATTACCATAAGCCTGTCTCTCAATCAAGACATTTTAAAGCTGTGAAAAGCAGCCGAGATGAACTCTTGTTTTGCGGTGGCTTCTCGCCCACGACGTGCTCCTACTGTAAACGCGACCAACGCCCACGGCAAGGGGCCGAAGAAATGCTAGCTGAAAATAATTTGAATAATTTTATCATGCTCCCATCGGTCATGTACGGCCGATGTCATCCAATTGGGAACTGGAATAACTGTGTCCGGTTTGCGACACCGAACCGCAAGAGGGTAGTTAACCTCTTCGATATTTTCGGGAGGCACCAAACCAACCCGAACGCTTCTTACACGTTGACGGAGTACTTGCACGGCTCAATCTTCGCTTGACAGGCGAGCATCTCAAGTGACTCTACTTAATTTACCTCCGGCCGTCCGAGGCTTGCACGGACGTGCAGTTGACCGGGCCCGTTTAGTCCCGGGCTGAAACAAGTTGGCACCCGAATCCTACATGCGATGAAATTAAAGTACTCTCCCGACAAGAGCAGTAGATGATCAGTGCGCTGCCTGCCGGACGGTTCGTCCAAAAACGGCCAAAAACGGTTCGGAGAAATCTGGGATGCTCCAGCCGAAAAGAAGCACGTCCTTACATAAGTTACGCTTAATCTGGGTCATTTCATCAGCCCAAAGCCGAGAAAGCCAATGCGTTGAGTGTTGTCCAGATATGCTGAAGCTCACCTTGATTTCGGTGTCGGGAGCTGAGAGGAGCTATGAATGCGAATTTAACACAACACGATGCGTTACATGGGCTGCTTTAATTTTATCAAAATATTTGCACATAATAAAGAAGTAGTGAAAAATGTTAATAAAAATGCTCCGAAGTTGAAGAACAGTGGAAACATTTTAACAAACGAAATCTCGTTTGAAACCGGTCAACAAATAAAACAAACCATTTGGGTTAGGAAAAGTGAAACAAAGACACAAACAGAACAAACAATAAAAAATAAAAAGCGTGTTACGTCGCATCATAAGGCGAAAGCGCATCTGACCGAAGCAGATGCTGTTTTGAGGAGCAAAAACGCAACCCAAGAAGCAAAAACAAAATCAAAAAAAAAAAAACGATGCGATTTAAGACGCAGAACAAATCTGGTTTCTCGATCGTACGTTCCGCTTTTACGACGTGTCCTTCAACCGGCAGAACTTGCCGCGAGCCGAACTTGCAACGGCAAATTACTCCTCGGAACGTCAAGAAACCGAGGGCGTTAACCAATTAATGTTTTCAACCTACTGACTCATTGACGAGCTTAACGAAGGAAAAGAAGTGCAGCTTCCGCGGACTCCCTCGGGGATGTGTCCTTTTGTCTTTGGGCTCACTAACGAAACTTTTGCGCCGGTACAAACTCGTCACTCCCCCGTGGTTAAGTTGAGCTGGGCATCAAAACGGGAGCCTTTCATAATATGGTTTTAATTATTTGTTATGAACCAATCCCTGGCCAATCCTTGTGGTGGATGCGCCGGTGGTGATGCATGGGCGTTAAAGGAAAAGGCACGAACCTTTTTTGGGGATGAAAACTGGAACGTCGGGAACGAAGATTTCAATCAGATAATTGGTTTTTTTTGCTGCTGCTGCTGCTGCTGTGGTTGTTGCCGGTGGCAGCTGTGTGTGGCGTGAAGGATCAAGTAGCACGTGATTTAATTTTTAGCAAGTGAGTGCGAGCTGATTTTAAGTTGGAGATTTGTAGTGAGTTAAAACATATGAAGTGTGTGTAGAGACACATTTTGTATGTGATCTTAATTCGTTACATAAGCAAGTTTGATTTTTATGTCATAATAATCTTGAAGTTTTGCGTTGAATTAAACTTACATTGGAGACCTCAATAAATAAATCAATAACCTGCTGTTACCCATCATACCGTCATGGGAAAGAAATACTGAGTACCGAATTTGGATACAGGGTTATATTTGCAAGAAGCACTAGAAGCGAGAATTGCAATGAAATCACAGCTTGCTGTACGAATACTGCCTGTTACGAATGTATTTCTCAATAAAGGCATGAAGTGGGCATGCTTCGTGCGAAAATAGGTGAACATACTAAACACTGCTCACGCTTCGATGTGCAATCATCATAACCATTCCACAGTGGAGCGCTGTTTGCATATTGCTTCTCGCCGCGTCAAACGAAAACAAACAAGCCAGGTGCAGTGTAGCAGAGTAAAGTGTGCAGAAGACTCCTAATAAGCGATGGGCTTAATCCACGGAATCGACAATTGCAGCATTCTTCCTAGTGATTAGGACGACGGGTAGCTTCCAGTGCTGCGTGCAGGTTCGATAGGATTAGCGACTCGTTAACTGACAGCCCCATAATCGGGGCTCGAATCTGTATTTTTGAGACTTACCATTAACCCCGCGTTGGTTGTTATTCGTGTTGTGTGTTTGTGGATGTAATATGGTCATTTTCAGGCGAAAAAGTGCAAGTCTTGTTAGTATAACATTACAAAGCATCGAAATAAGTGTTGGGAAAAATTTGTATCGTGATGCTAGTTTCGAAGTTGTTGTACTACGGTTATGCATGTTGACCTTTGAACACGTACACACTACATTTAACACCAGTCAATCGGATCATCAATTAATCAGGCAGCAAGCATTGTAAAAGTGAAAGTGATAAAATTTTAAGCTGACGTTTATGTTGGAACACGCTGAAACACCTTCATGCACTGTTTTATGGTCAAATGAGTGACAGTGTTGATGTTGTATATAAAGAGAAAATATTGTAGAATGTCAAATAATCACACTTGTTTGGCTATTAGGGTGTATTTTGCCGGTTATCTTTTCAAATTTAAATACTCATTAGCAAATAACCAAGTGAAACAGCAATAAAGCTTTGAAAAATTCTACAAGTTCACTCTAACAACACAGAGTAAAATATTTAATAAAATGATCAGGTGTTTCGCATGGCAGGATCTAGAATCGAATCCCAACCGGGACTGTTCTTTCCGTACAAATTATTAATAATTGACTGCCTAGAATCGTAGAATACTTGAAAAGACAAGTCAAATGAGCCAATTATCCAGACCAAGACAAGAGCTCTGGTGGTTGTAGTATTGAAGGAGAAGAAAAAAAAGTATCTTCTCTATTACTCCTTTTAAATTTCTTCAGCAATAGTAATTGAAGTTTGTTATGAGTATTTACTATATTGCCTATTATGCTATATTACTTAATTTAATAATGCAGCAAATCTTTAAGCTTTGTTGGGAAAAATAACTGTTAGAATGGCAGATATTCTGTGGTATTCGTATTAACTGTGACTTGCGGAAGGTTAAGAACGCGGTAAGGAAATTTCTGTTGTAAAGTTTATAAGTAACGCAATGTGGCACAACCAGTCCAAATTGGGTATCAATTTAATATAAGGAGGTACCATTATAAGATACAGTATGATGGTACCGAGAGCAAAAGCAAATCGTAACAAACATCGAAAATGAACTGCATGTATATTGTCAAAAGCTCTTTCAGCAGTGTGACCAAATTTTGGAAAAGCTTTTGTTTGGGCACACATCTGCAATCATACAACCAAATTTACCGCATCAAGAAGTACTTCGTTTCTGCCTCATTTTTACTCCGTTACGGTTTCTTTTAGGTATGTTAAACTTATTTAAATCACACAATGTAAAGTTTTACTGATGCAAGGCCGGGTGGACCAAAAATATGGGTAGCGAATCGGTCCAGCGAATCCGGTACCCGTGAACGTTTGAAGGAAATGTTAAAAATTTTAATAAAGCCATTTATCACGCCTCGCTCAGAAAACGCAACCGAAATCGATTCTTCCACCGGAATGCAAGATCAGGTTGAATCGATTTCATTTCTCGCTGTCACTGTTTCCCGTTTCCCGAGTGAGTTCCGACAGCTACAGCTCAAGAGGGCGCTCGAGATTTTACAGGCTGGCGAACGGTTCGGGGCAAAGGTTTGCTCCACTTAAGTTTTTTAAATTTATGCATCATTCTTTTATTTCCTTGCCTGCCTGTGTTCGCACCTTTTCGCATGGCATGGCATCGAATGGTCATGTCGGATCAACGCCCATGTGTTGCTGCCAATTCGAAATCGATAGAATTTCAATTTGTTATTGTTTGCATGAGAGAGCTACATTCGGTGCGAATTCGTGGAAGCGGTACCTGTTTCGTATTGCGCAGCACTGCATCGCAATTGTGCTGCACAAGATTCGGTTGTAGTGCAGAGTGAAGAGCTGCATCATTATTCATTTTAGGTTTGTGATTGTGTGCTTTTTACAGTGAGTTCGTACTGCTTTCATTGGTTGAGTGATCCACCCAGAGCTTTTCTGTAGGAATATATAAATAATTCGATCTGTTTACTCGCAGAATCGTAAGTTTTGAACAAAGTTTGAAGTGAATGTACATCAATCCAATATTCGCAATCTTTTGCCTAATGGACTGCCTAGATTCGAAGAATATAGGAAAAGACAAGTCAAATGAGCCAATTATCCAGACCAAGACAAGAGCTCTGGTGGCTGTAGTATTGAAGGAGAAGAAAAAAAAGTATCTTCTCTATTACTCCTTTTAAATTTCTTCAGCAATAGTAATTGAAGTTTGTTATGAGTATTTACTATATTGCCTATTATGCTATATTACTTAATTTAATAATGCAGCAAATCTTTAAGCTTTGTTGGGAAAAATAACTGTTAGAATGGCAGATATTCTGTGGTATTCGTATTAACTGTGACTTGCGGAAGGTTAAGAACGCGGTAAGGAAATTTCGTTTGTAAACTTTATAGGTAACGCATTGTGGCACAACCAGTCAAAAGCAAATCGTAACAAACATCGAAAATGAACTGCATGTATATTGTCAAAAGCTCTTTCAGCAGTGTGACCAAATTTTGGAAAAGCTTTTGTTTGGGCACACATCTGCAATCATACAACCAAATTTACCGCATCAAGAAGTACTTCGTTTCTGCCTCATTTTTACTCCGTTACGGTTTCTTTTAGGTATGTTAAACTTATTTAAATCACACAATGTAAAGTTTTACTGATGCAAGGCCGGGTGGACCAAAAATATGGGTAGCGAATCGGTCCAGCGAATCCGGTACCCGTGAACGTTTGAAGGAAATGTTAAAAATTTTAATAAAGCCATTTATCACGCCTCGCTCAGAAAACGCAACCGAAATCGATTCTTCCACCGGAATGCAAGATCAGGTTGAATCGATTTCATTTCTCGCTGTCACTGTTTCCCGTTTCCCGAGTGAGTTCCGACAGCTACAGCTCAAGAGGGCCCTCGAGATTTTACAGGCTGGTGACCGGTTCGGGGCAAAGGTTTGCTCCACTTAAGTTTTTTAAATTTATGCATCATTCTTTTATTTCCTTGCCTGCCTGTGTTCGCACCTTTTCGCATGGCATGGCATCGAATGGTCATGTCGGATCAACGCCCATGTGTTGCTGCCAATTCGAAATCGATAGAATTGGTTCGGGGCAAAGGTTTGCTCCACTTAAGTTTTTTAAATTTATGCATCATTCTTTTATTTCCTTGCCTGCCTGTGTTCGCACCTTTTCGCATGGCATGGCATCGAATGGTCATGTCGGATCAACGCCCATGTGTTGCTGCCAATTCGAAATCGATAGAATTTCAATTTGTTATTGTTTGCATGAGAGAGCTACATTCGGTGCGAATTCGTGGAAGCGGTACCTGTTTCGTATTGCGCAGCACTGCATCGCAATTGTGCTGCACAAGATTCGGTTGTAGTGCAGAGTGAAGAGCTGCATCATTATTCATTTTAGGTTTGTGATTGTGTGCTTTTTACAGTGAGTTCGTACTGCTTTCATTGGTTGAGTGATCCACCCAGAGCTTTTCTGTAGGAATATATAAATAATTCGATCTGTTTACTCGCAGAATCGTAAGTTTTGAACAAAGTTTGAAGTGAATGTACATCAATCCAATATTCGCAATCTTTTGCCGTAGAGGGCGCTATAGCAGGATGAACACATTTTCATTTGTAGCATATCAAAATTGTAAACTGTTGCAGCTTTTAATTAATAGCTATCCGGCATGCGTTCCTTCTACCATATAACATCGCTGTTAACACAGATTGGTCTCGGTTGCTGGCTCTTTAAACACCACAAATTTTGATGTTTTTCATTTTATTTACGACGGTTTTCGACGCAAATGAATCGACTAATCAGCGAATGTTAGTAGACATTCCTCGTTACTGGCCTCGGTGTCTGGGTGGATGATTTGTTACTTTGTCCTTTTCTTTACGCTTCGGTGTTAGCGGTTAATTGATTTCTCACGGATCAGTGTTGACAGCTACTGTGCGCGTTCGGGTGTTCGGTATCGATTGGGCCATCTCGGCATCCGACATCCGAGTGACTGACAGCTTTAGCCGTTTATGGCTTCGGGGCAGCAACAGCAACAACCACCCCGGTTTGGGATCGTTGACGGCCTAATTAATTATAAAGACATGGTTGAAGTCGAGCTGCCACTACTAGCACACGAGAGATTTCCATCGGCTTGAATTAGATTTACAACTTCTTCGATCCGGGCGCAGCCGGTGTGAATTGTACGACGCAGCCGGCCTAGCGAGCGACGGTGTTTGTTTTTGTGGGAACGAGTTTTTCATGTTTCGTGGAGTCGCGAGGTTGATCATTTTCTTCGCTTGGAATGGGTGTTAAACGCTCATAAATAGCAACCAAAATCCTTCTAAAACGCGAACAAGCTGCGCGGTCCATAGTTTGCTCGAAAGGCATCGTTAAGTCAATGCGGACGGGAATGAATAATAATCGTATCATTAAATATCTATAACAGCAACCGACTATGGTGGTACCGGCTAAATTTGATACAATTTATTTACCACTCTGAATGTCCGCGCTGATTGGAACAAATTGGCATCATTTTCGAGAGCAGCGCGTTGTCGTGGCCAATTTTTGCACTTACGCTTTGCCCAACATGAAGCCGAACGCGCTGAGGACGCGCTCGCAAACAACACATCCATACGCGCGGCACCGGTACCGGTTTGACAAATTTCGAAGATGCATTCGCGAACGGGGTCAACTTGTGGAGAGTACAAATTATTGAATTTTAAGCGAACACCATATTTCTTCATTTACATCGTAATTGTATGCAAATTTGGCGCTGAGCTAAAGCGCAGAAAAACACTGCCAAATTTGTAACGCACTTTCCTTATCGGATGGTGCCGAGATGGGAAAGATTACATGGAAAATTGATCGTTCGACCAGGTCGCTAGCATGTTCCGTGCGTGATGAAATAGTCACGGCTGAGGTGACGTGTTAAAAGTGAAAAGCATCCGAGCATGAATAAGGTGTGACATGAGATGTTGATAAAAGTTTTGACAAGATGTCCCGCAGACATCGATTAGTTTTAGTGAGCATGGTAATTGAGAATGACATTTCAACGTAGAAATGTGGCTAGCCTTTATATTGTAATACAGCTAGTACTCGAGCTATATTTAATCGCCGTTGTACATTTTGTTGCCTTAGCTGTCTTGTAATTTTATTTGGGTTAGATTAGTCTTGCAATTATATTTGGGTGATGACTTAAAACTTTGATTTTCGCTGGGGTGATGTAGGTGATCGCTACTTTGAAGTTGTTCGAAATGTCTCCAAAGACAGCACAGGCAAAAACATGCATTTTGAGATAAGTGAGTTTGAGAAATAAATGAGTTCCAGTAATCACATACGCCTCTTAGACCTGGACTCTGTCAAAGCCAAAACAAAACCCTCTTAGTGGCGTTCGAGAGAAAGATTAGGGTAGGAGGTTTCTTCATTCTCCCCTATGTAGATAAGGACATTGGAGAATTCGATGCAGTGTCGAGCTCTTCGAACTGTCCTACCATACACAGCGCATTAAACTTGCTAGGCTCCAGTGGGCTGGTCACGTCATGAGAATAGCACCGAATCGGAGAGGCGTAGCAGGATCGAACCTAAATGAAGTTTTGTTGTTGATGCATTCGCCAAAATGACTGGAATTATGAATTGATAGCCGATGAGACCGTGGACTTTGGCGACTTTTACGTCAGACCCAGACTACGAATCGCCTGATACAAAAGACCTATATAGAACATAGCTATTGGATTGAAGTTTTTGTCGAATTTTGAACCTGAACTGTTTTATATAATCCTTTTAGAATAAAAAGACACATTGAACAGAGCAATATGTGCATGAAAATTAGCTTTCATTAATGTTTGTGTAAAACTTAAAAACAATTCTAGCTTCTATTTCTGGACATTTTTAAGCATTATAATTCCATCAAAAAATGTAAAATTCAACACAAAATTGAAAAATATTCCATAATTGGTTGGTACATTGCTAGTTCATCCCGAAAACCTCCCTTTACTTTCAATGTCGTCGCCACTAAAGTACACTTGCAGATACTTGATCGTATGTGCAATAAAAATTAAGTGGCGGGAAAGTATTTTACACAAAAAGCAAGGAAGTTCCAACAACCAACCATATCCCGTAAGCCAAATGCCAACACAGGTGACACAGTGGATTGTATACGTTTGACATCTTTGTGCATCTCGCTCCAGCTTCACCACTGTTTCAGCTAGCAAGAAGTGTGGCTACGGTCGCGCTGCACTCTAGTGTCGTTCTAGGCCGTCGGGTCCGTCGGGTTCCATTTCCTCTGTCAGCCCTTTTATGGAGTCTTCAATACAAATTGCTTTACGATCGTGTAAGGAGAGTTTATCAAAGCGTTTGCGATCGCTCGATCGGTCGGTGTAGAGTGGTGCCATGTAAAAGCACCACAGAAAACGAGACCAGACTGCGAAATGCCTGCATCCAGCTGGTGCTGGAGATCGGATTTGCTCCACTGCGGCGGGCAGGGATAGAATTGGACTTGTTGGTGGTAGCATCCACAGCACGAGGGCAGCAACTATTGTGCCGCACGCATAGAAGGCACGGCAGCCCATAAATTGCATTATAAAAGTGCTAACAGATTGCCGCGGAGACAATCGTCGCAAAAGAAAATCAAATTGGTAGCAGTAAAATGCGGATGTGCGGTCAGTGATACAGTAAACTGAATCGAAACGGTAGCCGATTATTCTCGGTTTCACGGTTGCATCGTTTGTAGCGGAGAATCTATTATCTTCGTGTTGGAACTGCAAAGTATCTTTATTGGTAAAGGCAAACAAGGTAACGTTATTTATGGCATTTCGGCACACTCTTCTAGGATGACCATGCAACGAGAACTTCAGTCTGCAATGTTTGTTTCACTAGGAGCTGAGCCATACATTTAAATGTGTAAATATTGATTTAAAAATCTGGTTAATAAGTGTAATGGCTGCACGGAACTTGTCTCTGTCTATTAAAACATATTTGTTCGTCTTTACAATATCAAGAGTTACCTTAAATGTGTATCGTAAAACAACATTCGAATATTTTGCACAACACAACCGTTTCCCGCAGTTTTTGTAGCAAATCGAGCCTTTTTCCTTTGTGCAGTATGAGCTATCTGGAAGTGAATGTCTGTGCACGGCTCATCCATAGGCAATGATGCGATATCGTCAACATGTCTTTGACAGACAGCGACCTGCTTGCGTTCCGACAATAATCTAATTTGCTGCGAAGCAGAATAAAATTACATGGAAATGCTACCTCCCAGGAGAGTTTCAGGCGCGCGAACGCGGTGTTACAAACAAACAAAAAAAACTGTCATAGTGTCGCATTCCAATCAATAGCTCTTCGTGCCATCGGACCGCCGCATCGCGTTTGTACGGTGGCTTGTTGCAATCTGTGATATTTTGGATTCGTTATGGTTCGATCTTCGATCTACGTGAGCTGCGGTTCAATGTTAGCATTGGTGAGCATAGTTTCCGGCCTTATGTTTTTTTACATCCCCACGGTGCTTTTCGGACAAATAGTGGTATGCACGACAAGCGACACCAGGAACGTCGTGTTTCTGCGCCCAATTTGACCCGTACGGTGTACGGGAGACTACGAAAATAGGAAGAAAAAGGAAATTGCTTCATTTATGTGCTTTTCAAGTGCCGAATCGTGCAAGTGATTCATTTAATTTTACTACCCTTTGCGATGGCTGTGAGTGATTGTGTTGGTTATTTAGGCTTAATTAAATATGGATGTGAATGAGACCAAGCGATTGGCAGTTGTATCTGTGTCATTTGGGAAGTGTCTGATAAGGCATTTATGCTTTTAATACTCGCGCTTCAACCAATCTCATGAACTAAAAGATCAGATATCAGGTTGAATATCAAGTTTAAGGACTCGCTAAAGCCGAAACGATAACATCTAACCTTCGCGGTGGAACTCTCAATACGAGCTGGGTTCAGGTGAATACATATACCATTTATAAACAATCATCCTTATATCAAGAACCTTCCAAGAAATGCTTCCGGATTGAGGAAGGTGATTTTGATGCTACCCTCTAGCAAATGGTAAACATTCCATCCATTCATTATTACACTGGAGCCCTAATTGCTCAATTAGGCAGTCAAGGAACGGTTTCAGTCAAAATACGGAGCGGCTCAACAGTGCTAGCGAACCTGTCAAGTTTTATTGCTATTCTAATACCGTTTGCTGCGTTTGCAAAAGTATAACGAGCAGGCCACAGGGACTGTTAAAAACATCGCGCTAATGTGGTCCGGTTCCGTATGCCATCCTCCAAGTACTTGTAACATCATCTTGACTTGTTCAAGGTAAACAAATGGCCACCTTCTTCTTCTCTGCACGCTGACGGATGGTAACAACAGCAACAACAAAAAAAAAAATGAAAAGGAAACTAGTTCGATAAACAGTCATAGATCGTATATGAGCAACGGCGGTCTCGGAGCTGAAGCATTGTACACAACAGCAAGAGACCTCCGAAATTGGTGGCCCTGTGTTGACCGATTTGCATAGCCTAGTGTGAGCTCATCGCGCAACGTAGGAAGTACGCACCGGGTTCGAAACTGTTTGATTGATGATGTTTTTGATCCAATTTATGGTCGAACAAATTACACTTTGACCACGCAATTGTTGGCAGCGGGGAAGAACGGTGTCGGCAGACCTTTCTTCAGCGTGCGTCGGCTCGCGTTGCTCGCGGACATCGCGGCTCGACATCGCGGTAAAGGTTGCGGAGTGTTTAACCCAGGGTCGGCCGGACTAAGCTAGTGGTGTCTACTTAGGCTTCCGCAATGGGTTGCGTGACGCAGCATATGGAATCAGCGTGAAGGTGTGCTTTTTGTAGCATTTGATCAATTTTGTGTGAACAGTCGGGTCATTAAATCAAGCGGTGCAACCGATTGACCGGCAATGGCAGCATCACAAATGGCTTCCTTTTTTTTCGGCAAACAGAGCTTGATGCGCAGTGGGCAGTTAGTGTGGTTGATAAGCAAGAATCTGCTGATGTGATGGTAAAGATTTAAGATTTGTACTATGAAGTACATGAATTCAATTGATTTATTTTTCTAACGTCAGAAAAATCAGTTAGATGAGCAGTATTTCCTACTCTATATAAATTTGTTTAAGTTTTCCGATCATTTTTGTAAAACACAAACCCTGCGATCTTCAGCCCACCTACAGCGTCTAATTAGGCGCTAAACATTCCACGACTCAAACATGGCGCGTTAGTCGACTACAAAAAGGTAGCCTTACGGTAGCGTATTGTATGGTCCGGTTTTTTTGTTTGGTGCAATGATTTATGAGCGAAACTTTCTTGTTCATTCGAAGCTTAGGAAGATCACGAAGCCGTGTTACGTCAAATTATCTTGCCCGTGCCGCTACCGTTCGAACTGGTGCGCTTTGTAGTCCACATTCCCTTGAGCTGCACTACGAATATTATGTTTGCTTTGGCTCATAGTGATAATTATCGTTTGTGATTAATGACTTATCTAAAACTCCGTTATCCGGACGGTAGTAATGTCTATCGTGTCCATGGAAAAGGTTAACTTTTTAACTTTTATGTACATTAAATTTCATTTCAATGAAATGTTTCGATTAGTTTCATCAAATTGAAGACATTTTTCAATAACGTCAGCAACTTATGAAAGCTCTGAACGCAATTTTATCGATGCCGATTATCGCCATTTGCCGCTCGCTCAAACGGTAGTGAGTGTGACGATCTTGATGACGGGCTTGTACTCGCGAGGAGACATCAAAACGCACGAGCTGAAATCCATTCGCGTCCAATCCAGCAAGATCAATCGATCCAGTTTTGAATGGAGTAGGATGTACGATTACGGTGCCTGAACGGGCGACTACTAGTGCCAGAAATCTATCGATCTGTAGTGCGATTGAACGTCGTCAAGCGGCTTGACACGAGCAGCTGGCAAAGTGCAGGTTGGTGGTGAGTTGAAGGCTCTTGAAGAGGCTGAAGAGGAAATGAGAGGCTTTCATGATCTTGTTTCGTCGATCACGTCGTACGCTTGGAGGCTACGGTTCGATCGCATCCGACAGGGGTTGGTTTAGCAGAAGTCAGCTCGGAGCTTCTGCTGGTACTGGTGCTACGGGACCGAACGTTGTGTTCGATTTAGTACTTCAGGCCGATCGCAAATTGACGTGAGAACCTTGCTCTTGAGCTGATTTACCGATCTGCCGTGTTTGTTGCGACGATGATGGTGATCTTCGCGATGGCATTGGAAGCTCGATACAAGTGTTCTGATTTCGAAAGGTTAGTGTGTTTTTATGACGTAGCCGAGTGAAGGCAGATCAGTTAGTCGGTTCGGAACATGATCGTACGTTAATCGTCTTTTGCCAACACATTGCCCAACATCCGTTCCCATTGTTGGTAGAGATATGTGTGTGTTTGGTGTTTGTATAGGTGACGCTTTCTTTCGATTTCAAATGCATCTGATTTGGTAGATTGAATGTAGAATTTCTCATTAGTTCTCAAACTGAAACGATGCTTTGAAATATTGCAATGTTTCGTTTGAAATTTGGGCAAAAAAATGGCGCTAAGAAGACTTCCCACTGAAGCAGAAGTCGGATTGTAAAGAGTCACTGGACGAACAGTTTGGAAATTGCAAAAATATACACCATGCGTCTATGCAAGAGACCCGCAAGAACAAATGCTATTCAATCGAGAAAATGACCTAAAAATGGAAAATTGTTCGTGTTATTTATGGTTACGGAAGTTAAACGGGAAACCGATTCATCCCATCCGTGCCTGTAAAGATAGTGGCGTTCGGACATTCTGAGGTTTCTAATTTCCATCATGCTGCTCCGGGTGCAGACTTTGGAGCAAGACTGGGTATCCCAAAATTGATACAATTTGTACACAACCGGATGCATCAATAAACCCGTTTTGCGCTCAAAACCGGGCGCCAGTTTCGCTCTCGGCTCAGCTCAACCGAATCGTATCGGTAATTGTTGAATAATGGGTAAAATTAGAGTAATGATCATTATTGATGAGGTTAACGTTAATTTCACTTTTGATTGCAGCTTCCCCGGTCGCCTGGGTGCTCATCTATTTTCTGTGGAAGATTCCACCATCCCCAGCAGATGTGGTTTGCAAGGGCCCTGGGGTTTTTTTTTTCTCGGGGTATTTTGGTCTGTGAAATTATGCCCGTTTTAGTAAGTTACAACAGCAGAGCGCCACAGCCGCAACACCGGCAGTAGCAATAGGCCAATAGGAGCAGCGCTACTGTTACTGCAAATAGCTCGGTACGGTGATTACCATCGTTTTTCTGTAGCGAAATACATTGCAGGAAAATGTCGCAACATTAGCTACCCAACATGATCCAATCGGTTGTCCCAGCGATAGATTGACCAAGCCGTATTCCTTAGTACAGGAGCGTTTTTTTTGTGTTGCTATCCACCTGCTGTCTAATGAAACCCACCTCAACAGTGCTGCATTGCAACTAAAACGAAACAGATCATTGAAGAGGACTCCCTTTGGGGCAAACGCATCACTTTCCAAAATCATCACAATGGTTTGCTTGAAATAGTAATCCAAAAAAAAAACAGAGAAAACACACCACATGGCGCACATGCTCTGGAGTAAAGAGCATAGCAATACAAATTGGATTTGATTCAGTTTCATCAAAAAATCAAAACAGACATAATTTATCAAAATTTAGGTTAAGACAATCTTACGCTAGCCGCGGTGCGTACGCACGAGCTGGACACCCTGGCTCTAAAGCGTACCTGAAACGGAATGGGTGGCATGGATATATGTGTGATCGGCATGAAGCTACAAATTAAATTAGATGAAAAGGCCAAACGCTCATTAATCATCGCTTGTGCATACAGTAGCAAGTAGTGCATGGAACGTTGAAAAACGGCCAAATCTACTTCATATCGCTTAACCAGTCGTTTCGGATACCCCCATTGACGGTGGAGAGCGTCTGGTAAGCGAGAGTAAAAGTATCGGACTCTTCGCGATGCCGGTAGCGTTTGTTTGCCGGAAAGCACCAGTTAACAAGTGCGTCCATAACCAACTATGGGTTACATTTACGATCCAATTTATGCAAGCCTCCGCTATTGTAATGAGTGTAGGTAGTTGTAAAGCCAAAACTGTGCCCGTATTTCCTAACAACTAGGCCACACCTTAATAAGCGATTATTAGTCTGCAAAAGCTTTGGCAATAAAATTTATAACAAGTTTGAATTGAAAAGGATTTTATTGCATACTTGCCATTTTTTAATTATGAGGCTATGCATAAATAGGATTATGTAGCCAGCGAGTTCTTTTCAGTTTGTAGCACTTTGACCAACGTAGAACAGAAATTTCGGAATGAATACTTTTTTGTAAAGAAGTATTATTATTAGATTATTATTATTAGATTATTAGTATTAGTATTAGACATTTATATACCTTTCTGGCGCTGGCGAAGATCTCTTCAAATTCTAGAGCCGCATCAACAATTTTATTACATACTTGCCATTTTTTAATTATGAGGCTATGCATAAATAGGATAATGTAGCCAAAGAGTTCTTTTCAGTTTGTAGCACTTTGTCCAACGTAGAACAGAAATTTCGGAATGAATACCTTTTTGTAAAGAAGTATTATTAGCTTACGTTAGACATTTATATACCTTTCTGGCGCTGGCGAAGATCTCTTCAAATTCTAGAGCCGCATCAACACCATTACTGCATCTCAGGGGCAGCCATAAATTGGGTTTTTGATATGGATTTGGTTCTGTGCTGTTGTCATGACATGACTTACCATTTTGGGTTGGGAATTAAGATTTCTGAAATGTTTGAGCTTATGCATGTCCTGATTTGCTGTTGATTATTGTTTATTCTCATTTTTTTGTAAATAGAAATAGTTAAATTCAGAAGTACGTCGGTTTCGTTCGTCATTTCGAATGTTTTGAGTAGATAAATATAAATTTTCAATTTAGTAATTGATAATTCGATGTATTAAAATGTAATGAGAATTGAAGATGAACTCCTCCTAATGGGTCAAGAATAACTTACCGTCATTTACCTAAATAAGAGAATGAACAATAAGCAAACAGCACCCCAGAGCATGCATCAGTTCAGATATATTTAACATCTCAGTTCCTAATCCATATACCGATAAGTTAAAATATTGTACAATTAGTTTGCGTAATGCCAATCGTATTAAAATCTTCCTACATTATAACGACGAGAACGTAGAAAACGCTTCATATAATTTCATAAAAACTCAACTCCTTTGTATGCTGTTAAGCAGTGTTGACTTTTTCTCGTAATGATCGGAATGTTGTACACATTTTCTCACTATGAACTAACTATTCCTTTCGTGATCTTCTATCCCCGCCAGAAGAGAGGTTAATTGAATAATAAATTAATATCTTTTAACACTATCGTCCGGTTGTAATCTGTAACAGGTACATTATGTATGCTGGGACGCGTCCGCAAGTCCGCTAGATCGGTTCCATCGGTGACCACGACCACGACACCACCCAGCGGCCCTGGGTGTCTTGCGTGCCACGGCATGGTAGAAGATAGTACCAAAGTATAATCGGCGCTTTAACGCAGCCCTGTGGGCAGCATTGCGGTACTAATGGAACTGCCCACGGCTTCTCTTGCGAGTTGCGCTGCTCATGACTCCTGGTTCCAAGAGTCCTGTCAGCCCCGTCCAACCATCGGCGCCCCACATTCACGGTGAGGTGTTATCTGCCGCACTTAACGAGAATAAATTGTACACAGCTGCTTCACGCTTTGCCGTGTAAATCAACTGGAGAAGAAGTTGTACGAACGCTTGTTCAAACAAATTGATAGCTGATAGCGCCGAGCGATAGCGCGGAAGTGGATCGGTTCCGCAGCCTTAAGCTCCATTTGCAGGTGTATCCCTGACGGTGTTGCTAGTTAACAGATCAAAGATCGTGTTAAAGATTGACGCCGATAGAAAACAAAAACATCGATGTTTGCTTTGGAGAAGTTTTCGTCTAGTGTACCAAGACTACATCGTGCGGGAGATAAATGTGGTTCATTGTTTCATATTTCTTGCGCAACAACAATAGTAGGTTATTGACCAACAGTTGTGGTCATAATACTTTCTGTAAGATTATGGTTTAGTTTTTACTGTACTTCATGTCTTGTCGCTAGATAAACAAACTGTACGAGAGTTATTAATTAAACCCAAAACGCTTGCTTAGTGACAGACATTTAGCCATGAACGCAAGATTAGGTCGAAAGTTAAGATGCACGATCGAGCGTACGGGTGCTGTTGCCTGAATATCTAGCAATTTAGCAGGTGATGGCGGCACTTGCGTTCGGATCAATTAACCTTTCTGCGAACTTCTTTGTCCTGGCGTGCGCATGTAACGGCCGCAGTGTAAGTAAAAGCGATGAAGCCATACCGGCAAGGCGCGACTCAGTGTTCGTGTCATGACAGACCATAAATCACATTCATGCCCATTCCATGGGTCAGCTAGGTTTCGAGCGAACGGATTCGGTCAGGTTCCATATCCATATTCTGAGTCCATCTTAATACAATGTGTTGTGTAGCACAAATTGGCACTATACCATTATTGCCCTCGCAATCACTGCAGCGTGCAGGGCAAGGTTGCTCGGACTTCGGCTCGGCTACGGTGAGGTCTAGTTTTGGAACAGAAAAGGCAGCTGCTAATCAGTGGTAGGGAATAGATGTTTATAAATAATCTTTTATTGCATCGTAAAATGTGTACTTTCCAGCACATTTTATGCGTGATCGCTGGGACAAATAAAACCAATCAATGGGCAGTCAGCGCTGGCTGCGCGTTTCTAGAGAGCAATGTCCTCGCTCTCCCGGCAGAGATACACGTACTACGTACTTCACCGTGGTTCCTTCCCGTGCGTAAAGGAACCGTACCGTGAGGCTCGTCGACGGGTTGTTTAAGAACTCTCTTCAGTCGCGGCGCAGGAAAAACAGCGAATACAGTAGAAAAGAGCGATCGGCTGCACTGCTTCCGTGAAGAAAATGTGACTTTTCAGGAGCGGGGGGCCCGACAGGTTGAAATCGCACTAAAAGTCGTTCAATGGCAACGAACGACCATTTGTTTCATCCTTAGGTCTTGATCTTCTGCGGCTGCGCCAAGGATTGGAACTTATGCGGTGCATTGCGGTACTGTTTTAATTTTATCGATTATACCCATTTTATAGCACTTGTAACCTTCCTGCTTGCGGCCGAACCGGGACTCGGCCGGAGCCAACAGCAATAAAAGAAACTCTTAATTTAATTGATCTGCTTTGCTATACAGCACATAGATCGTCCGATCGCATCGTACCCATGGCCCACTGTGCGGCTAAATGCGTCACAGCGGACACACCACCGGTAACTTACTGTTTCCTGGCAGCCTTTTGCAACTCGTCCGACGCAACGAGTTTCGACCCGTTTCACAAAGACCTTTCGCCAGGCTGGTTCGCACCGTGCAGCGAAAGCGCGAGCAGGGCGACAGGTCGATTGCTGGACTCGCCGCCGTTTGCTGTCAATGCAAGTCCGTTGACAGAAAGATAATTGTTCGTGATCATCTTCACTGACTGGGCAGTCGGCGGCGATGCGCCGGAATTCCCAGGTTACTTATGCGATGACTTTTTTTTGTGCTGCGTCGTAACGATGTACGACTCTGTTTTAAAATTAATAGTCTAGTTAACAAGTCGTATGTGCATTATGAGACTTCGCATCCTGAGACGTTACCGGATTTTACGTCCGTTGTGTTGCGATGATGTTGTTTCGATCGATGACATGCGGGCAATGCAACGGGGCAGCGTAGTTGGTTGCATTCGGCAGACTACTGGCAGCTATTATGGAGGCTACTGGAGAAACGCTTTCAAGAGCAAGATACCAGCGTGATGTGGTGCATTTATTCGTATTTTCAATTTCTTCAACTTTAATGGTAATTTAAAGTAACGTCATACAAATCACCACTTATTAGATATTCATTCCTGAAGATCTGATATTGATTCTTGAAGATGCAATGAAATAAGAGCATTGATATGGCTTATCTAATTTCACGAAACTGGAGACAGTTTATCACGCACCAGGAAACTGACTCGACTGATCAGTCGGGGGTTTCTTTGGCCGGGTTGTAATCGTGCTATCAACTACGCGACGCTCACTTATCGAGACGCTCTAGCTGACCTTCGCTTATCGCCTGTGTGGTATTTTGAGTTTTACGAGGCATCATTAAGCTTAAAGATTATCGAAAATTAGTGCCCACCGCGTTATCCTCTCCGAGCAGCGCAAGCAACGGAGAATGGTTTAAAATAGCAGAAAATATCGAAAGGAAAGAAGAAAAAACAGCCGACCATCCCTTCTTTCTGGACAAAGAAGCGGCGCGTTCGCGTGAACGGAATCATGAGGAAAAGAGCAGGAGGGATGCAAAGTCTCCGCCGGTGGGATCCCAAAAGACCGATCCCCGAAAAAACCGCGAAGACGACGCTCCCGAGCAGACGGATGCTGAAATTGAAATTTTTACGATCCAATTGAGAGCACTCTTAAAAACCGATTCTCATTCACCGAAATGGGCCGCCCGGTGATCGCAATGAAACGCACGAACGAAGGCAGGTGGCCGAAACCGACGGCAAAGCGACGGCCGACGGCGGCGAAGCAGGAAACCACAAAATCATGCTGCTTAATTGTGCTGCCTCATGCTAATGCTTCTGTGTCGCACTTCCCTGTTTCGCGATCGCGTACACACACCACCGGCCGGGTGACCGGATCAATCGGCTACGTTTGCTGCACGTTGTGCGGTTGAGGAGACGCACATTGGCGACCGAAAATCGAATGTACAAGTGCGAATTTTATCTTTTTGCAAGATCTGTTTTCCCACCAATTTGGCATCGGCAAACAAAAATCAACCGAAATCACCTACATCGGGCAAATCGTGTCATCAAAATGCAATCGTCATCATCGGCACCGGTGGGATGCAGAAAGAGACGATGCTCGTTTTGCCTCAATATCTCGTAATGCACGCTTATAATATGTCCGCTATCATTGTAAATGCAGTGTAGCCGTATGTGTTTGTGTGGTTCATGAGGAACACATTTGTTATGTATTTCACATTGATGCAAAACGTTTTCCTAATCGAATGCACTGAATATGGGTGTTTATTTTATCCTTTCATGATTATTACAAATTCATTTAACGTTCATAAAACGATATAGAACGGGACTATGGTTTTAGTAGACATCGGTGAACATTCGTATCGATTATCCATGTAAGGACTAAATTTAAAGGTATGATGTCTGAATATTACATATGATCAGCATGACCTAGCAGATCATTTCGACCGAGAAGTCGTCAGTGGGTTGTAATCGTGCTATCAACTACGCGACGCTCACTTATCGAGACGCTCTAGCTGACCTTCGCTTATCGCCTGTGTGGTATTTTGAGTTTTACGAGGCATCATTAAGCTTAAAGATTATCGAAAATTAGTGCCCACCGCGTTATCCTCTCCGAGCAGCGCAAGCAACGGAGAATGGTTTAAAATAGCAGAAAATATCGAAAGGAAAGAAGAAAAAACAGCCGACCATCCCTTCTTTCTGGACAAAGAAGCGGCGCGTTCGCGTGAACGGAATCATGAGGAAAAGAGCAGGAGGGATGCAAAGTCTCCGCCGGTGGGATCCCAAAAGACGATCCCCAAAAAACCGCGAAGACGACGCTCCCGAGCAGACGGATGCTGAAATTGAAATTTTTACGATCCAATTGAGAGCACTCTTAAAAACCGATTCTCATTCACCGAAATGGGCCGCCCGGTGATCGCAATGAAACGCACGAACGAAGGCAGGTGGCCGAAACCGACGGCAAAGCGACGGCCGACGGCGGCGAAGCAGGAAACCACAAAATCATGCTGCTTAATTGTGCTGCCTCATGCTAATGCTTCTGTGTCGCACTTCCCTGTTTCGCGATCGCGTACACACACCACCGGCCGGGTGACCGGATCAATCGGCTACGTTTGCTGCACGTTGTGCGGTTGAGGAGACGCACATTGGCGACCGAAAATCGAATGTACAAGTGCGAATTTTATCTTTTTGCAAGATCTGTTTTCCCACCAATTTGGCATCGGCAAACAAAAATCAACCGAAATCACCTACATCGGGCAAATCGTGTCATCAAAATGCAATCGTCATCATCGGCACCGGTGGGATGCAGAAAGAGACGATGCTCGTTTTGCCTCAATATCTCGTAATGCACGCTTATAATATGTCCGCTATCATTGTAAATGCAGTGTAGCCGTATGTGTTTGTGTGGTTCATGAGGAACACATTTGTTATGTATTTCACATTGATGCAAAACGTTTTCCTAATCGAATGCACTGAATATGGGTGTTTATTTTATCCTTTCATGATTATTACAAATTCATTTAACGTTCATAAAACGATATAGAACGGGACTATGGTTTTAGTAGACATCGGTGAACATTCGTATCGATTATCCGTGTAAGGACTAAATATCCAGGTACGATGCCTGAATATTACATATGACCAGCATGACCTAGCAGTCAAAGACGAGCTTCTAGAGTTGTTCAGAAAAAAATCCGACTGATCATATAGTTGCAAATTTGGAAAGTTTTTGTATCACCATAAGAGATCACCATTGATGCGCTCCACAGCACAGGTCTAATGCATTTCCGACGTTGAATAACTTGAACTCGGTGTCAGGATCTGAACGAAAAAACAATCTCTTCAAGCTCCCGTCTTGATCTAAAAGAAGATCTAAAAGAAAAACGAATGGGTGAACATCGGGTTTCTATCCGAGTTTCTAGATTGTAGGATTGGGAAGGATATGAACACCTTCGTTGAATTGAATAGAGTTCATTTGACAATTTCTAAATTGCAGCGCATGATAATCATGATATCATGATCCTGACCTTCTGCGACCTGAACAACCCATTGCATTTTCATGATCTAACGTGTTGTAGTTAACAATTATTCCTATTATTATTTTCAAATTATCAACAATTAAGCTTAAATCTAATCTCCTAAAAGTGAAATACTTTGGAACAACAACTAACTTAAGCCAAATGTATTGTTCATCGTCTTGATCTATTTATATTTTGCTGTTATCTTCTCCAGACGCGTCGTTGTCCACCACCAACCAAACGCTACAGTAAGATTCGATCTTATTGGATCAGATTTCTATTCGTCCCATATATACCTAGTTGATGAAGAGCTTGCTCAATTTTACTGTTAAGGTACAGATCTTGGCACCAGCGTTTACTGCGCTACTCTCGTTGGAAACTGTGACCGATTTTAAGCAGATGGTGGTCGAGCCCACCAGTTCCTGTCACCACTTCCGCTGCAATTCAATTTGTTATACTTTTTGAAGAAAACGATGACGCTGAGTTTATCTTTTCTCGCATTATCTATGGAATCTATCACTTTCTTTGGGCACTGCCCAGAAATGCCCAGAAAGACGCAACGTGTGGTCTTGCTTCGCTCGCAACCTGTTGGACGAGATCATTAGACGTGTTGTGGAGAAAGGTTTCAAAGGTCCGAGACACAGCGTGCAGACCCAGTCAGGCATAAATAAACTTTACTGTGGATCGTTAATCTAGTGTGAAATTTGATTATACGCTACAAACGTATACAACGACAGAATAAGACTTATAAGATTAGTTAACCGAATGCCGGATGCCTATGTCATAAGCCTGACCAAAATTGTTCTCAGTGTAGTTTTAATATTTTAGCAACATCTTTTATTTTTGAGTCGAGTTTTGCCTGTGAAAAACGTTACTCACTAATGATTTTTCTGAAGAATCTGAGATGGATATAGGATCTTGATAAAAATAATAGAATGATTCCAATGTTTAATCGTTTCAAGAAATTTAAGACTTATCCATTCAGCACAAAATTTGGTTTTGTCAGCTTCTACCGCTCATGTACATGCATAGTTTTGCTATTTGGTACATTCACTTTTCTCACCGTGCAAACCTGTCAATCAGCTTGAGATGCCAAATTTTCCAATAAAGTTGATTGTAGCATCGCCGTCACCACAAACGTCAGCAATGATTAAGCTCAAATGAGTTACCATCTCGAGATAAAAAAAAATGTTTCCAAGAGGCCCGTGAACTGAATGGTTTGAAAATACTTGTGTACAGCATCCACGGGTCAGTCTTGCGAATCCATTTGTGAACAGTATACGTACGCAGGTGCAAAATTTGAAATAAACAGCGTCTTTCATGCATACACTCGTTGGCCGTTTATAACCCGGGACATGAGAAGTGGTTGCAGCAAGCAATTGGAAATCGTGTTGATGTCGAAGATGTCTAGCTGTCACCCGTGCGCTGACGAGGTTGCTTTTTGCTTCGGCCTGCCCAAAAACGCAAACCACGCTTCCCAATGACCGGTGGCTGACACTGATGATAATAAGCTGATGTTTCAATCAGTTCGCAGCTTCAGCGATGATGTCTGGTACAACGGGGTAGCTTTAGATATTTTGGGGGATTTTTTCTGGTCTGGCCTACTTCACTAGCACGGGAAGATGCTTTTCTACGCCCCGGGCGTTCGAGTGGTTGGCGTGTTTTCGAAAATTTCTCACGCTTCGAAAACACCCCGGCAGCGCTTGGGCAATCAAATCGGAGTGTCCACACTGTTTTTTTTTGTGTCTGGTACTGTTCGCTCCCTGCCCTAGCACGGTAGTGTGATGCTATGGCAGAGTCCCTGTCCGAAATGGCAGTGTTCCGCCAATTTTGTAGCTGCGATGAAGGCGAAAAGTAGGAACCGGTGGTAAAACCCCGCCGAGGGTCTTTGCCTTCCTTGTGTTTTATGGCCAATTTGCTAGATTTATGATTCGTGATGGAATGCCACGAATAGTGTAGCAGTCCAGCTCGTAAAAGGAAGCAGTCCACACACATCAGCTCTCGAGAAGTGAGGTGGCAAAACATGATGAATGTCTCGTGTGTCCTGAACTGAGCCCGATTTAGGTACTGGCAGCACGCGACATTGATGCGCAACAAGTAAGTGAAGGAACCACCGCAAGCCGGGCTTACGTCACCGTTTGCAGCGGTGAGTACCGATTGGACCTGCTGCGGTAGAGAAAGCCAAATTCAACTCCACAATCACCACCAACACACCGATAAATGTATGGCAATTCTATAAATTGTGGTAGCCGATATGGAAATCGTAGTTTCGCTTACTTGATCTTTGCTGAAGCTCACAGCATCTTCATAATCGATGACACTTCACCTTCTCGAGCATCCGTGTAGCGATCATGATCTTCGGCAAGTTAATGAGAAAGGCTTACCGCTTAACACGAAAACCGATGACACCATGCGCAAACCGGACAATCACAATTGAATATGTGCCGCTCGTGTGTGTGTGGCGGGTATTGCGATTTTTGCCCATTCTGAAGGCTGAAGCCTTCGTCGAATGCACATCTTCACAAGCCTGAAAGTGCCTAAAAGAGCACAAGTTTAAATACCGTTCACCTACCGCACATAACGAATAGAACGATGATCACCACCAATGCCGATCGGGCCGCGCGCGCGTTCTGGGTGCATTAAAATCTCCGCGTAACTTCACGCGTCCTTGATATTGCCATCTTTGCTAGTAGTGGGAGAAGATCAACCAGTCGTTACAACTGCGACAAGCATCGTCATACCGTAGCTGATCGCAACTGATTAACAGGGAGGATTAGCGGATTGCTTTACTCCGGAGCAGGAAGCGCAGATGCGCAGGTGAAACGGCACAACAGTAAAGTACACAATAACCTTCGTCATTATCATCACCGTCGTCGTCGTCGTCGTCATCTGGGCGAATAGGAGGATGTTCTAGGTGTTCAACACTTTATGGACCAGTTGCTCCGCTAGGTTGTTGTTACATTTTCAAACATATGAGTTTCAATGCGCAATCGTAAAAGGCAACCGGGTACATTCAGCGTTGCTAGGCTGAGCGTGATTTACAGAGCAAACGTAAGATCATTAGGCGTTATTTACGATCGTGTCGCGTATGATTGAGACGGATCAAAAGTAAAGGTTAGCCTTTTGATAGTAGTCACTCGAAGAATCTTATAGCATTTTTGAACGGTAGACTCATAGTTGAAATCCATACCTATGCGGCTGCATTGCATCATAAAGGCTTTGTTTTTTCTGAAAAGAACATTGGTAGTGACGGCGATCGAAGTAAGATGAAAATATCGGTTATTTCAAGCCAACTTTAAAATCTATGTCAATGCACAAGATGTCTAAAGGAGATCACTATCTCCACTTCCAGTATCTGTGCGTTGATAAAACATTGATGAAGTGGTCTATAACTTCGTGACTGTCACTAGTGTGAGAATCGCGTTTCGGACCAGATTGCAATAAAGCGATGATAGTGCACAAATGTACGAAGCCGCTTGACATGCGCGAGAATGCAGCTGGAGAGCTACCAGATTGATGCAGTTGAAAGATTTATCATTTCGCCGACGGGGTAGCGCAAGGACGTATCCTTGGGAACCATCGGCAGAAGCCAATGGAACCCGCATGGTTGCTGTCGATCTTGTTCGATCTCGGCTGCGGTGCGATGAAGCCTGCGAGAGCGGGAGAATGTGGCGAACCAGCAGGATAGATAAAATAGCTCAGATAAGATTAATGTTTTGCTGCAAACCACTTAATGATTTCGTCAGATCTTGACGTTTCCAGCGATACAAAGTAGATAGTGGCAGCGCACATCAGTACACGGTGGGAGCATGTTCATTATCTAGTGCAATTTGCCTGTATGCGTTGCGTGCGAACAAATGTGCATGTTAACGATTATGTTACCTTCGCATTGTTTCAGCCAAGTAACCAATTATCTAACGATGATTACATTTTCTTTCGTTTTTTTCTTCTTCTTTTCATCCTTTTTCCCCCCAGTCGTTCTTCGGCCGCACGTACAACAATTTGTCATCAATATCGGAATGCAAAAACAACGGGGAATGCGTTATCAACAAGAAAAACCGAACCGCGAACAACAACAACAGCACTAATAGCAACAATAACAATAATAATGCTACCATCAACAACACCAGCAATGAAAACAGTAGCAATAGTACGAGCTCTCCAGGGCTGTCAATCTCGAACGGATTTCTTCCGAGTAGTTTTCTGTCGAACCTCTGCAACAACAACAACAACAACAACAATAGCAGCGTGAACAATAACAATAACAACAACAGCATACACAAAAACAACAACACTATCAAGAAAAACTTGAAGCGTGCG